>JAOBAZ010270942.1:0-22876 GCA_026546875.1 Pteroeides caledonicum
ACATATATAAATATAAATATAGGTCAGTGATTTTATTAAACAGGCTCTTACCTCGACCAGAAGCGCGAGTTTTTAGTTTGAAGTTAAATAATTTTTGGTATCATGATCGGGGACGTCCGTATTCCATCACGACTCTCAGTTCAAAACTGAGGATGGAATGCGAACGTTTTCAAAAAAACTTTAAATTCGTTTTAAGTACAGTTCTTTTTTAAATAAATTTGTAATTTTTTGTCCTAGCATGATATTTTTTTTGTATTTTTTAGTATTGTTAGAGTCAGTGATGACGGATGGTATCGATCAAAAGAAAACCACTCATTTGGTAGGTTTTATTTATCAACAGAAAATTACGGTCACATAAATTTCCTGGGATTTATTTAGCAACTTCTCTTGTTGGTTGATTTAAAAATTTAATTTAAATGTTATCTACGTTGTCATAAGAAATACCGCTGAGCTAGACTACTCCAGGAAATATTAAGATCAGATTAAATTGTGCGTCTTAAAATATGTATTTTTTTTGTTTGGGATATTTAGTGTACTCAATGCGCTTGTTTTTTCTGGTTTCCGCATCGTCACAGCACTAGTGTCATTGTCATCGATGTGAAATAATGAAATGAAGCTGTTAGTGTTTGGCAATGGCCAACGGAGCTGTTGATCGGCTAAACTACACGCTGTGTGTTCGTCGATAGAAACACACCGGCTTTTCCAGTATGTTCTTTTTACAAATACGAGAAAGTTATTAAAAATAAATCTTGTGTAATGTTCTTTTCTATTTCTTGTTTTTCCACGAATATATTTAGATTATTCGCTCTCAATTTCTATAACAGATAGTTGATTTGTTAATCAGCTAGCTTATAGAAATCTCGAGCTACTAAAACTGTTAATTAGTTGTTGTAAAAAAAAAACACAGCACCACTGATGACAGATAGAGATTAACACTTTATGAAATCGATCACCTTCCCCGCGACCTTGGTGATCAGATAAACAACACACTTTCTCAAATTTAAACATTGTTAAAAAGTCTATTTTAAACTGCAAAACTTTTTTAGCCTCTGCTTGGTCCATCTTTAAATCTTTGGAATAACGAGTTAAGTAGTCCAGTTATCCCACCATTTGCACCAGCCACGACTTTAGATTTTAATACAAAACAACGAGGAATATCAGAATCTTTATCTACATCACCACAGGTAAAAATAGTGAATATGTAAAGAATAAACAGAAGATTAAAAATCGATTAATATCATATTGACATTAGCGTGAAAATTTATGGTTTTTCCATGGCCGTGTCATGACAGGAAGTATGTCATCTGTTATGAGACAACTCTGAAAAACAAACAGGAAGTGTATGCTTCACGAATATTTATTATACTAAAAAATGAAATATGTATTTTTGTCGCTGATTAAAGATCCGAGATAGTAGCACCAAAATGAGTTTTCGAAAAGCTTTAAAAGGTAGTTCTCTCCAAACTGGCCAACTCAAATTTCAAATTAGGACTTCCGTTGTTAAAGTGATGTTTTAATATTGTATACTAAGGCTATATCAGATTATTGTACTTGATAATGAAATATTTCTAGCAGCCAAAAACTATATCTTTGATTGTTGTAACAGTTTTTTGATATTTTTGCAGTTAATATCAAATAATTTCAATGGTCAAAGAAACAAATAAAAAACCAAAGCGGGTTCGAATTTGTCATTTTTTGAGATGATACTCATATTTGAATTTTAAATAAATTTAAACAATAGACGTTAAGTTGTATGAAATAAACTAAACTAAAATAAACAAAACTTATTATTAACTAAACATAAAGTTATATCCTCTTCCGACCATTCGTCCACGCTTGTGGACAAAAAATGGCTAATTTTAGAACCCAGAATATTGTTCGTGAGTTTTTAAGAAAAACAATTTGACTTGGTCTGAAGAAGATATAAAATGTAGTATATATGAAATATTGAAAAATATTAACTAAACAATAAAGTTGAATAAAATGTATATATATATATGAAATATTGAAAAATATTAACTAAACAATAAAGTTAGATAGCATAATGTACTATGTATGAAATACAGAAATTTCTTATTATCTAAACCATAAAGTTCATAAAAAATATGGTAAGTTATTTTTAACAACACGTTATAAATTTTAGGTTCCACTTGTGTTCTTAAATGATTCAGTTTACTACAGTGACGACGATAAAACTCTTAAGAAATCTCAAATAAACAACAAGTTAAAGAATGTAAAGTATAAAATTTAAAGAAATATGTAACGGAAATTTTTATTGTCTTATTTAAAAGATTATTTAAAATTGTAATGTAACTTCTTTTCCAGATTTTCTTTTCCGTGTTTCGTTCTTCAAATAATTAAGTTCTGTTTTGAAACCATATTGCACAATGAAATATCACATACTTCAAATTAAGCTGGTTTTTAGCGAACACAATCACTTCTAATGATGTTTGTGTAATGTATTGCGTATAAAATACAGAACGTATAGACGTTTAAATGATGTTATTCAATAACGGGAAGGATATTCTATATTGAATGGTTATTTAATGGTTAATGCATTGTGTGACGTCACATGGTTTCACAGCACAGAAAAGAAACTTAATTATTTCAAGGACGAAGCTCTTAAGCACAAAAAAAATTACATTACAATTTTCAATAATCTTTTTAATGCGATAATAAAAAATTTCGTTTCATATGCACTTTAACAATTAATCTGAAACAGTAATTAAAATAATCGAATACAGTAATTAAAATAAATTAAATTATATTTTACAATGTAACCAAAACCACGCTCAAAGTTAAAATGAGATTTTATATGAATTTTTTTTTTTTTTTTGAATGTAATACTTCATTACATTACCTCAATACGTGTCGCTTAGTATGGACTGGCCGTGACGTGCTGCAGCGCGCGGTCATCAACATGAAAAAACTGGGGGGGACTTTTGTGTTTTTGGACGAAACCTAGGTGTGCTACTTTTAATTTTTATGAATCTTAATCGTTAAACATTGATCCATACAACACCAAGTGACTAACATTATTATTTCAGGACAGTGATTATTATTCTGTTGACTCTAAACTAAATGGTCACACATCTCCAGGTTTACTAAACCAAGAAGGGCAAAGTCCAGAATCGTCGTTCAGTTTTTCCACAGCTAATAGTCCTAATTCATCGTTCACATGTAATACAAACACAAGGTACGGGGAACCTATTTCAAAAACTTCTCCACTTTAATCATTAAGAGTTATTGACACATTATTCAAGTTTATTAATCTAAATGAAATATCGACGAGTAATGTTGTCTACCGACTTTTAAAGTTTTATACTACTAATTGTCTACACAATATTGTGTGGCTTTAATGTTCTTGGAAATTTTTTAATTTTTTTAAGCCTCGATAACCAAGTGATGAAAAAACGGATTTTTTGGTATATAGCAAGTAATATATCCAAATATCCGTTTTTCTTCTTTATTGTAATGTTTACGTTTTGCCGCAATTAAAACCAACCACAATATAATAAAATACTAGAGTTAATACTTTATATAAAAAAGGCTTAGGTGGTGTGTAAATAAAATGAAATAGTGAAGTAAACTAGTTATTGTTTTACGTATAATTGGCCTAAATGTTTTTACTGACCATTTCGAATGAAGGTTCTTTCCATATAAAATGTAAAATGAAAATAAAATTATGTTAAAATGAAAACTTCGTCATTTTATTACACAACTCGTTTTAATAAAGCATGGCCGCTGTCACTTGAAATATTTGGAAAACCAATTTGTCAATTTACAAGTAACTCAATGTTTATACCAGTCATACCACTCTTTATTTCCTAGAGGTCATATTTTAAGAAGAGAAGGCTGGATTTCCAGTAATTTACCATCTCATTATTACCAAAATCGTTCAAGGCATGACGCGGCAACAAGTTCGTTACAATCATGTTCGCCAACTTTTGAATTGTCAGTGTCGCCAACTCATCACTACCTTGTACCTAAATCAAATAAACCGTCGACAAAACGTAAAGCTAACTCGTTACCAAGATTAGGAAAAAGTTCTGTTACTCCTGTTTATAGTCCAGTAAAAAGTGAACCAGATGATGGTAAGGTCCATAAAATCTACCATATATAAAATTCTCTGTTGATTAAATACAGACATTTTTGTATCCGTTAAAGTTTCGTAACATGTACCATTTAGAACATGTACCATTTAGAATATATTTTATACAAGAACAATGCATTTTTAAATAAATGAATAATGATAATGATTTAAAATTTGCATAACAGGACCAATCTGTCGGGTTGGCTTCGCAACTGTTTGCCGATCAGTCACAAGGAGTAATATAGTATTGGTTTAGTTTTTTTTTGTCTACATTACAGAACAAATGAAGCAACTGCTGGCCAAACTTTCTTTGGAAAAATATTCACCAATATTTGAAGAACATGAAGTAAGTTTTTTGCTGTTATTTGGCTTTTTAAGGCAAAATAATCCACAATTATATTAAAAGTACTGGTTTTCTTGGTGTTTTCTTGTTGTGAAGCGACATTAAAATGATTGTTGGTAAGAGAGACATACGAAAGGATTAAGTTCACTATAGTTATTTTAATATACTGTTTCAAGAGAGGACTATTAACCAAAAACTTTAGGATTCCTTGAAAACATTGAATACCATTTTCTTCCAAGGTTGATATGGAGTCATTTGTTACACTGAATGAAGGTGATTTAGATGAAATAGGAATAGATCAAGATGAGGCCAAGGAACAAATACTGGCTGCTGTCAGTCAACTAAGAAGTCAAAAGGTATATCGTTTTAATCGTTTACTTCAGTAAATCATATGTACATCAGTAAGTAAAAGCTGAAAAGGTCGAAAAAAACGGATGAAAAAGATCAGCGACTCTTCCAGATTGCGAGTCAGTTATGGAGAAATATAAAGAACACGCCTGTTAAAAGGCTTTTGTTCGAAACGTCAGGAAAACCTTTCACTCATATAGCACCTTACCACCATTTTGCTTCTTCATCTTATATTTAATACTGGCTATGCAGCACCTATTCTACGCATGTTTTCATTTTTCTTTTAAACAGTGTACATGTAATTAAAACATGGTATACATCCAAGAAATAAGATGGTGAAGGTTGACAGAAAACTTCGTTACTAGGTTTGAAGTTGCACTTCACCCAGGGAATGCCCTTAGCAGCAACTAATTTCTTTTTTCAATTAAATTTTGTTAAAGTCTGAAATAAGGTGGAAATAGGGACACCTAGGGAAAGCAAATGACTTGATAAGCGGTGAGCATTAACCTTAGTTAACGAATGACACGCCCACAACTCATTGTTTAGAAGTACGCGTTAAATCTTGTATTCAACTGTATGAGAAATCCTCAAGTGGGCAGGGCTTTGAAGAGAAGGAAATTGCGGGGTAAAATCATTCAATAAAGCGTAATAAAGCGTCACTCGCGATGATAAATCCCATATCACACTCGTACCCATTCATTAACCCTTACTTATTCCACGGGGTGACACGTGCGCTGGATAGTTCAAGAACAGATGCTAAATTTTTTGCCTTGAATTTCTTTTAGGAAAAGAAACTTGGATTCTACGCTGGTATTCAAACTGAAGCTTGGTCTTGATATCTATATTTTGGTAAAAATACACAAAGTTTGCAAATTATCAAATAAATTCAAATATATCTCATAAAATTTATTTAAGGATCGTAATAGACTAACAGGTACTTATGCCTAAAAAGATTTGTTTATATTCCAGAAAAAACTATTTTATGAGTTACAGTATGTGAAATGTACAAATTTAATATTGAATATAGTACAAATAAATAAGTTTTATATCAGATTAAAGTTTTATTACTAATACTAGAATTAGTGTACTAAGTATTTGTGTACGGAAAACATTAAAAATAACAAAAATAACGTTGAGTGATAATTTATTAGTTGGAATAATATACACAATAATAGTCATCCAGACAACCAGCAAACAATTAATCTCAATACAGCCCATTTTCATTGGCTGTCGCATTATTGTCAACTATTGTTTTTATATCTAGAAATTGAAAATAATGTACACATTGTAAAAATACAAAAAACGTTTATTACTAGTTTGGTGCAATAACTTATGATATTTGTACATACTCCATATCAGTATTGATTCCTGGGCTAGACACTTGTACGCTTTGCGTACCTATTTTTTTTACTATTTCTAAAGTTTGTTGTGTACTACTAGCTATATACAATAAAACAAATTGAAATTAGATTGAGATTAAAGTTAGTAATCATTATGTCATACGAAGGTGGTTAAAAATGACAAAATTTGGTGTTATTACATTAAGTAACATTGCATGTGCATATTAAGAGAATTACAAATTTAACTGGTGTAAAATGTGTGTAAAAAACCTAATATCATACTCAAGCTGGGCCTGCTTAAAACAAAGAAAAACATATCTGGCAGTTTACTGAGATTTCCTTATTTGATACATGTGCAGCAATAAAACAATTTTGCTGTATTTATTTAGTTTTACAGCTAAACACCATAGTAAGAAATTGTTCATAGTTAATATTTATCCAGCCACTCAAATTACTATCGTATTGCTTAAAGGCATTTGTCAAAGTCTGAAAAATTAAAAAAAAAATTGTATGTTATTAGAATTGTCAAAATAATTTATTAAAAGCCACACCTGCTAGAAATATCCTTACTTGAAGAACAACACAACACTGAATGAAGTCATCAAATCTGATATCACCATGACCACTGCGATCAAATTTTCTTATCAAAACACCATAGAACCTTTCTGAGAGATTATAACCAAAACTCTTCAATGCTTAAAAACAAAAATATGAAAAAGAGTAATTTATTATTTATACTATTAACATTGTTATTACATTACATTCTCTGCCTCTCCTGACTACATCAACTGGCATTACACACAAAAAAAATAAAAAAAAATTATGTCCACTGTGATGTCTACTCTTGTTAGGAAAAGCTTAAAATTTACACTAATGATCATTGTTAAATCCCCTGTCATTATTTTTTATAAAAAAAATGTGGAGGCAGGGCATAGAATATTTTAATAGCTGAAACAGGACTAGTGACATACGGTAATTACAAGGCTAAATGCTGGTTGGGCCTTCCCGTTGTGTTTATAACATCAAACTTATTTCAGTCTTACAAAAAACCAACTACTAAATTAAGTCTAAAGTACAGTTTATGTACACTTTTGGTTCCTTAAAAATTTTTTGGTGTTCTTAAAAGTGCCCTCTAGTTATGCTATTGATGCATGCATAATACTCTGTTATTAAGTTCAATGAAATAATACAAATTGGATACCTAGTTTCAGTTCGTTTCTGTCAATGGTTCCAGAATTATCCAAATCAAAACTGCGAAATGTCTCCTGCCAATCACACACATATTGCCATAGAGCTGCAAACTCACTGAAATCAATCACACCATCACCATTTTGATCAAACATACCTAGATTGAAACATACCTAGATTGAATTTTTTGAAACATCTTTAACAAAAAGTGTTTCATACACTCGACAAGTAAAACCATGTTATATCCATACCCATCATAAGACGAATAGTTTCAGGATTAAATGCAGTCCATGCACCTGTTAAAGATTAAAACATTTTTAAGTTTTGTTGTATTTGAAACATGGTGAAGTATTTTCTATTTCTTTTAGGCAGATTTAA
Organism: Pteroeides caledonicum; assembly: GCA_026546875.1. NCBI lineage: Eukaryota > Metazoa > Cnidaria > Anthozoa > Scleralcyonacea > Pennatulidae > Pteroeides > Pteroeides caledonicum. The sequence continues at coordinate 7,691 of JAOBAZ010270942.1, forward strand.
CAAACAGACAGTTTCATGTTTTACCCTATTTTATAACACCATATTTTATTTGTCCACTAGCTGGTCAAGAATCATGGTGAAAAAGTGTTAGGATATAGCTCTGATAATTCTTAATTGAATATTCTTTTATTAGTTATTAATCTTGGTTTACTTGTGACAAGTTAATTCCATGGGATTTAGTGTACACAGAATGGAGCTGTAATTCTGTTTAAAACAGTGTTGTAGTTAAAATCATTAGCTACAACACTGCAGTACAACCTTTCCAGAGTAAAGTGATTGAAAGTCGACTCAATAGGTAAACCGCATTATAGACGTTTTACGTTTACATCTAATAAAACTTGTTTACTTTGAATAAATTAGTCGATTTCGTAGAATGTTTATTAACTGTCGTGCAGTCATATCTCATGGTAAATGTATAATTCATATTTTGAATAATTTGAGCAACACACAGGGCAAAACGCAAACACATTTTTTGAATATAAAAGCATATTTTAATATTAAAGTCTACCGTTTGCAAGCGCTTGTTGAAGTTCATCTCCACTAATACTGCCATTTTTATCCAAATCAATTCTACAGGATTTAAAACAAGGAAACGATTACATAAAGTGATTATATAAATACGCAATACGAGATATTTACTCTACAACACTATTATATTGTAAAGTGTATGGCCAATTTATAAGAACAGTATCAATTAAGATTAAGAATATAATTAATTAGAACGAAATTGCAACAAAAGAAGAAAAAGTCCAGATTACTTATTAAAAAGATTCCACAAGAAATTCCTGTCCACTTTGACTTTGGCCATGATGAAAATGAAACAAAATATGAAAACGTAGTTCCCAGGGTGCTACTCATTATTCAAGATGGCGTATTATGGAGGGCAAGGAGTTCCTGGTGTTGATCAAAGTTATTTGTGCAATATCTTTCAGAAGTAAGAACATTTTATGTTTTATATTTGTAGTAATATTTTTTTTCATTTATTGATATAAATGTTGGTTTTAGTGTTGACAGAGATAGAAGTGGAGCAATTTCTGCTGATGAATTACAGCAAGCTTTATCAAATGGTATATTTACTTACTCTTAGTCATTATTTCAATATGCAACTTTATACAAATGAAGGTTTTTGAAAACATTGTAAGACATTAATTCTTATTTTATCGTGTTATTTACAATTTTTTATTATCAAACATTTATTTTATTGTTCTTAATTTATTGAAAGGTAAGGTTTCCTTTTCAAATTGTATAGTTTCTTTTGATGATATTATATTACATATTTCAGGTTCATGGACTCCATTTAACCCAGAAACAGTGCGATTAATGATTGGTAAGTGCCCCCAACTTATGCCAAAGATTGTAAAGATTATAAAAACTGTTTACAATTTGTTGTGATTGTTGTCATGAACATTGTTTAATTTACCATCACTGAATTAATTTACCCATGCAACTGACAAACTTTGAATCACCCAAAGTCACCCAAAACAAAATAATTGTTGCCTATAAAAAAATAACACTACTGTTTATGAATAGAACTTTATATGACCAGAATAATTTTTTATATTTAGAATCAGTGATGCTTTTTCTTAGAACAAAAATATCTTTGCCTGTATGAACTACAATTTCTAATATTGTAAAATGTTTAACAGGAATGTTTGACCGTGATAACTCTGGAACAATTAATTTCCAAGAATTTGGAAGCTTATGGAAATATATAACAGATTGGCAAAAGACATTCCGAACTTACGATCGTGATAACTCTGGAAGTATTGATAAGAAAGAATTGCAAACTGGTAAATTTTATATATTTAAATATTTGACCATTAAAGCTTATTTATTTTTTACTAATTTCCCAATTTGTTTTAATTAACATGTAGCTTTAACCAGTTTTGGTAAGTTTATTTATTTTATTATAACATAGATTTAACAATTAACTGAACCATACTGACTGTGTTCAATGTTAGTCAGAGTAGACTAATACAGCTGTCTTAACTAGTCCTGGTTAAAGTTAATTACTTTTTTATCTCTTTGAGTGCTAAAATGCAAAATACTTTGATACTCTGTCATGAACTTTTACATTAGTGGTGCTGCTTAGCCACAAAACTGTAGTTCCAGAACATGTTTTTCAATTATTCAGTTTTAGCCATTACCTGTGGGTTATCTTTTCCCTGGTTGCCATTAACCATTAGAGTAAAATCTCTTAAGTTGTCATTTGCAGCTGGTACTACAGCACATTTTGGTAACTTACACTCTAATTTGCTTATTGTTTTATTAGGATATAGACTTTCTGAACGGTTTTATGGTATTCTTTTGCGAAAGTTTGACCGCAGTGGTCAAGGTGTAGTCAAATTTGATGATTTTATTCAGTGTTGTGTTGTTATTCAGGTTAGTTTGAAATTTTAGGAGCATTAGAAAATTCAAATCTCATTTTTAGATAATTTTGTTTTACTAAATTAATTATTATTTTGTAGACTCTTACTGCTGCATTTCAAAATTATGATACCAACAGAAATGGATGGATACAAATTAATTATGAACAGTTTCTTTCTCTAGTCTTCAGCTTAAAAGTATAATTTGTACAAGGATTTCTTATCTTATACTGTAATATAATAATATAACCAATAGACCCGTTGTTTAAATATGAATCTCCACAAACTATTTTGATTAAAAAGCAACTATAGACCCAGGTTGTAAAATACCTGTTTCATTTCCTTTTAGTCTTTGCAATTAAGCTCAATTTTTCCTTACTACTTTCTGATAATGTTTCTTTGATAAAGTTTTGGTTTACCAAGCATAGATGAGTACTGGTAACAATAATATTGGAAAAGATATGAATAGAGTGCTCAATACGAAGGTGGAGCAAAATAGTAAATGAAAATAAACTGTGGTTATTTCATTAGAGCTTTATTCTTTACAAATTTGTTTGGTTTGGTAACTTGTCAGGTGATTATCAAGTGTGGTTGGTTCTACTTACAGTGTACCACACAAAAGAAATTTGTAGTGAATAAAGCTGTAAACAGTACATTCATTTTGATTTACTATATATACCAATATGTATTCATATTCAAAAGAAGAGATCATTAAAACAACTTGCAATGCAAGATTAGTTTGATCAATAATTTAAACAACTTGTCTTATTATGTTAGTAGAAATAGTTTTCCCAGTGGTGTCTTGATTAACTGTGCTTAGTATGTATGTGTTATTGACTGAGCCAGAGGTCCATACAGGAGGCCAAGTTCTTTTCTCGCTTGTATGGACCAAGCCTTTTCCTGTACAGACTGAACAAGCTCAGTCAATAAACTATTTATTATATGACTAAAAAATTCCCGCTGCCAAACCTGGCCGGTCCGTACTGTTGTTCACTGCTCAGTAACCAATCAGAATGCTTCATTTTAGTGGATGGACCGATGAACTATACTACATATAATAAATAATTCATAAGTAAGCCAGATCATGTTTAGAATTAATAATAAAATTAGTGCATACTTTTACTGAAGTCTGGTAACTAATATTATTCAAAATGGCGGTGAAAGACAAACTACATTGATAATTCAGCATTTAGTTTAAATAACAATGTATTTGACCCAGAATTTAACCTACCAAGGTTCGTAAAATCCTTTTGGCTGATGTAAATAATCATGGCGACAAAATCCCATTCAGAGTTCTTTATTAAAATAAGAAACGAGTTACTGCGTTTTAACAACTACGCAAGACAAAACGAATTTGGGGTAAGTTTTTTTTAAATAATTTTTACTTCGGTATAAGAAGTTGCGTTGTTATAACAGAAGGGTCTTGATTGTTTTGTATGTAGGATGATGACACTGTTGCTCTTGTTAAAGCGGGTGATGTTGAGTTGGGATTGGCCGGAGCTTCTTCAAGCTCGCTTCCGCCTGAATGGTGAGAACAACTTTCAAATAATAAATATGATAGTCATGTCCAAATACATTAATTATAAAGACAACAATGCTGCTTTGTGTTTTATAGTTTTACGTTACGTTTATATTTGTATTTGTTGAAACACAATCAGTACCATTACTTGTACAATACTTAATACTTGTTGAAGAACTGTACTAAGCTTGTGAACCATACCATGATTATCTAAGTGTCATAGTTATAGTGACTTTTTTTAATGAATAATCTTTGTGAGTTGTAATTTATAAATGGTTTTATTTATTTCATTTATAGGGTTGATGTAGTGGATGAGGTTAGCATGAACAACTCTATTTATTAAAAACCTACTGTACAGATTTCATTTAAGGACATCTTTATTTTTTAACTTGTAGTAGTATATGTATTTTGTGTAGCATACCAGTTTGCATTTTTAAGTATTAAATTGAAATGTATGGGCATATATTGAAATGATGAAGGAAATATGGAGTGATTAAATGGCTGAGAGAAAAATACAAGCAATGAAAGACAAATACTGAGTTGCCAGCATAGAAAGTAGGAATGATGATATGTAATAGATAAATATTTCTCAAAAATGGTTGCCCGCTTGATGTGGGTTGAAATAAATCTCAGAAAAGTGTTAGGCAAAAACCAGATACATTGAGATAAAACAAAAGTATTCATTGCATCAAACTATAGAAGTATTTGTTTCTATGACATGAGAGCTCCCATTTATGAAAAATGATTGGGACAAAAATTTTAACCAATGTGAAACAGTGCTGGCTGTACTTGGACAATTAATTTTTCCCCCTGATAATGCCTGGCAGTTTTACTCATCAAAGTAAATTCAATTGCTGGTAAATATAGCCATGAAATTGGTGTTGTAATTAGGATTTTTTCCATCTTAGAGTGAAACAATATTTTCTTTATTTAGATTCAGTATGATATAACAAAAATAAAACAAAGAAGTAAGTGAATTTCTGCAATGTTACTGTTAAAGTAAATGACTATATATACAGTATATATATAGCATATAAAATACCAGTTTTTCACAACTGACAAGAGCTATACATATAGAATATCACATAGATACTTTCTTAGTATTGTTTGTCCATATAAAGAAATACAACTATTAAATTTTTTTATAAACTTAGCCTTAATTTCTTTAAATATTTTTTAAGCAAAGTTAAATAAAAAGCCTTTTCTTGGAAGTTCACCATTTTCTTAAAATTATAGTATTATCACCTACATAACACTTGAACTAATATTTGTTGTATTTTATTTTAAAATGTCATCAGTGAAGGATCTTTCAACGTTACATGATAAACATTTAAATCGACCTACAATGGATGATAATATTGATGAGGAACAGACTATAGAAATTACTACTAAAGAAATAACACAGGTAAGTGTTGCTTTTTTTCTTGTGTAAGCTGGGAGAATGATTGTAACACAGTTATTGTTTTCTTGTAAATAAATATTGTAAATAATGATTCAAATCGAATTCCGACTAGCCAAATAATTACTATAATAGCTAAGTACAGTAACAATTTACAGTAACAATTTGGCTGATAGGAATTTCACTTGGTTTTTTTATTGATAACATTTTTTTACTTAATTCTAGATGTTTCATCAAAGTCAAACTGCCATACAAAAAATAAGTTCAAGGGCAAAATTAGCTAATCCAGAAGAAAAAAGATTGGTAAAAAATGTTGTATCTTCTCTGGCTGCTAGTCTTCAAGAGTTGTCTGGAAACTTTCGCAAAAGTCAATCAACATATTTAAAAAGTGAGGTGAATTTTGAGAAGTGTACCTGATAATCTGACAACCTCACTGTAAATAATTGAATAGTTATTTACTTACCTTTCATATTTTATTAGAAATGAAGAGTCGCGAAGAAAGAGAAAAGCATTATTTTGACAGCAGTATGGGTGGTGAAGGTAGTTCAATGATGGAGGAAGATATTGATGATAATGAACTATATGACAGGGTAAGATTATTATACTATGAATTTGTATCCATGAATTGAAGAAATGAATGTCATTTTTCTGGACCCAGTCATAGTTACCCTGTTAACCCATTGCCCCGGGGGGTTTGCCCTGGTGAGATAAAAGAGCTGTTTGTGGCCACTGCTGTGGCCCATTGGTTAACTTGTGCACTGCAAGACAGCCTCAAATAACCATTTAACAGATTTTATGCTGACTAATGCCAGATGATTGTACTTGTGAGGGGGAAACCTGCCCCTCATCCAATGGCTTAAAAAGCAAAATTTTAACAATTAGTTATATAGTAAATGATTAAATGTAAAAAACATTTATTTTTTTAATTGTTTGTTTACATATTTATTCAGGGTTTTACGTCAAATCAGATGAAACTTGTTGAGGATAACACAGCTTTAATTGAACAAAGGGAAAAAGAGATTCAACACATTGTTTCATCTATTGTGGATTTAAATCAAATATTCCAAGATTTATCTGCCCTTATTGTTGAACAGGTTTGTAAGTCACATTTTTTTTAATTATGGTAGGTGCTATACAGTCACTCTTCATTTTCCAACTTAGTTTAGCTTTTGTCATTTTGCCTTTCCAACTTTTCCATTATATTTCATTGGCTTTTTAATTTATTAATGTTTTTGTTAACATTTCCACTTTATATTGTTTCAAATTAACAAGGTATAAAATGTAACATATATCAACAGAAATAGGTATATAACAACAGCCTTATAATATCTGCTTCCAGAGTAAAATAAATGACCTAGGAGTTGCACAAATGCTAGTGAAACTGTTTGCATGATGAGCAAGAGGTTAGAACACATTTGTGTGAAAGTAAGATACTCTTTATAAAAAATATGAATTTTTGAAGTTGTCCTACTTCTTGTCATAGTCAGTAGAGTAGATAGTCTGGAAGCTTGTTAAAAATTCAATTGAACTCATTATCTATGTTGATCTTGGTTTAATGATCATGAAGGTGCACAAACTTGCATAAACGTAGACAATAACATAGATAATGAGTTTTATAACTCTCTATTCAATATTTACTGAGCTTCCAGACCATCTACTCGACTGATTTATTAATTTTCAAACATTTCAATTGTAGGGTAGTATTTTAGATAGAATTGACTATAATGTTGAGCAATCAGCAATTAAGGTTGAAGAAGGTCTTCAGCAACTTCAAAAGGTAAATACTAATTTATTTTTTAATTAACATGGCATTTTTTTCCACCAATCAGTCAAATTTCTTGGGAGCATGTCATTCATGGATATGCCATTGTTTGCATATCCAAGTGACATTTGATCATGAGGGTGGCATATATTGGAACATAAAATATTTCTGTGGCTGCCATGATATTGCCACCAATAATTACACCACAGGTACAATATTTTCATTAGCCAATCGCTTTGCGTTTTTGACTCACGACAGCGAGGTTCCCAGGCCAAAAACTACTCATGACGTAATTATTGAAACAGTGTATTATAATCTTACTCTAATGGCAGATGATTTTACTTGCCTATACAAGGAACTTGTATGAATTCAAATGTTTGTATTATTATTTTGTAAAATATTAAATGTTTAATTATAACATTTATTAGGGTGAAAAATATCAAAAAAGCTCCAGAAAAATGCTCATCATTATTTTCTTAGCAGTTATCGTTATTGTTTTATTAATAGCTCTAGTTGTGACGAAAAGTAAATAGCTAGATTTAGTGAACAAAAATAGGAAAATATTCACTAAGTGTATGGCAGGTCAACATTTGTTTTGTTGAATATTTTTTTGGTATCTTTAAAATAAATGGAATAAATTACAAAGATACACTGAACAAAAGAGCATGTTGAACATTATATAATTTATCATGATTAATTGGCCATTACAAAATAGAGTGGAAGACTGGGTTCTGGGTAAGTATGAAAAATGATTGGTTAATGGTCAACCAGAGCTAACTATTAACCAATCATATTTCTCATATGCTGAAGGAACTAGTGTTCCACTCTTTTATAGTGGCCAAACATCAGTTTAACATCCTCATATCAAACAAACAAGTTTACTTAAAAAAACTAAAAATAATGTTTGGATTTTTTCAAATTTTATTTAAGGCAATTATATTTGCAACACTGCTCTTGAAAAACATTTGAATGTTTTACAGATCCTGATATTTCTTGATTGACATTTTTTACAACAAATGTAACCGTCATATCAAGTTGCCATACTCTATAAAGTATGTTTTCCATCATAAATATTAAGTCATCAAAATTTCTTAACTGAAAAGTTTATCAAAAAGTATGTTAGAAAAGAATTTTTGATGTATAATATTGCATTTTTAAAACGCACCATTTGAAGAATAGTTTTCCAAATACAAAACTAACTCTGTGAATGTGTAATAGAATTTTAGAATCAAATCAATGGTTTCAACATATTAGGCCGACGTAGGTGTTTTTTTTGTTGGTCAAGTAAAGTTCAAAATGTAAACAAACGCTTTGTTTACATTTTGAATTTTAAATTTTTAAAGTAAAATATACTAACTGGATTTGCTCAAACTGATTAATAATTCATGAAGCAAACACAAAAGAAATGCACATTTAATACTGTATTTAGAATTTACTTCTAAAACACCGGCCAATACTCGTAAATATTGGTTCGTTTGAGAAGCTATTTCCAACTCTCGTAAGCTTTCTTGAACAAAATGTTAAAATACGGACAAGCTGCATAGTTAAGCTAGGTTGACTGTGCTTCATATTTTTAACCACCTTGTACGTGTCTAGAAATTGAGTTTAAGAATGCTTAGTACGCGTGTTGGAAATAGTACAATGGAAATAGTACATCTACCACTGACCATGTATTACCGTGGTCATTTCAAAAAAGGTTCCCATAAAGTAGGGAAATGTGCACAGTTTTATATCTTGGAGTCCCCCTTTGGTATGAGCCGAACCACTGGCCGAACCAATGCACAAAATGGACTTCACATGATGTGAAGTCCATTTTGTGATGTGAATCACATCACCTTTACGGTAAATATTTGAGCATTTTCAGCCAAAACCCTGAAATATATCAACAAAACGAGATAGTACAGTTGGCAGGTTGTGATCTTATTTAAAATTGCTATATTTTTCCTTCCTTTAAAAGAATTATGCCTAACCATTAATTTCCTTTATTAATATACTTCACTAACTGGTTTGATCTTCGGAATTCTTAAGTAAATCTGTTTACCACCATACTCCACATTTAGAACTTTCTCTCGAGGCCTCATCCCATGATATAAATTAATGTATTATATTTCCGCAGTATCACGCTGTGACAAACGTATTCATAATAACTTAAGTAATATATACCAGTTTCTAGACAGATTTTGCATAAAATTTGTACGTAGAATTGTTAACGATCTTGAATGTATAAAATACGTTAAGCAGTGAATGTTGTTTTAATTGAGCATTTTAGACTTATTTAGGAACAGAACTACTACTGTTGAACCCTTCGGCAAGATTGCACATAGCTCAAATGTCTACCTTATCATTGTTTCATTATTATTTAACTGATATGATCGTTCAAGTAAGCTGACAGATATGCGACAAGCAATGTGAAATTCCCCAGTTTGAATGACCTCGTCCTTAAAAGAGCATTAGTTTACTGTAAATTTATAGAAATAACACATTGTTGTGGTTTTATAAACAGACTAGTAACTCAAGAGGCGGGAAACGATTTCTAAAAATAAATATCGAAGCCCAGCAAAAAGCTTTTAAAAGAGCCATACACGATAATAGGTAAAAAATGTTCATTGAATAAAGCGTAACTTGTCTGAACTCAAGACATGTTCAGACTATAAACACTGCGATATTCCAGTGGACCGAAGTATGGTCCGCAAGCGATTTTTAATCCTATCATTATGTTATAACACGTTGTTGTTATTACTAATTAAATACATTTTTCTCCTTCATGTGATATTGCAATAACACCAAATTTTAAGCATTAATATTAACCTCCAATTCGATACGTCCATTTTATTGCGTAATCCATATTTTTTTTAATGCCAAATGAAAAACCTCTTGAACTCACAAGGTTGACCGTTCAGGGGTAGACATACGAAGTTCGAGAACCACTCTAAATTAGAACTACCCAAAGTCTCACCGCAGCAAAGTTTTGATTGCCATATGGCGGTTCATTCTCGTTTGTGATATAGATGAACAAAGAAATCTGCTGTATTGAAGTCGGTAGAACAACAACAACATAGTAACATTTATAATGCGCCGATCACGTATAATCAATAAATCAATTTGTCGTTTCTCATCTAAATAAAAAAGTTCGAAAAAAAGAATGAGAGAACGTCATTTTGTTTAATAAACAAGGTTAGCTTACTACTCTATTTTCTACTCTTCTTATTCAAGCAATACTATTTTTCAATGTATCAATTTAGCGCAAATGTAACAAAACGGTAGCTATTTGTGTTGCACTTCTATCAATATCTACCCGTTACCAATACGAAATACAATATGTATCACAATGGTCAACACACACGTGTTTTGACCGTGTTGTATAGCTGAGCGGTGTTGGTATTGAATAAACATGACTGCTAATGCTGGGTTTTGATTGGACAAGCGAGACGTTTAATTAGGAACAGCTTTGATGGCAAACAAAAATTTGTATAAAGGAATACGCGTGTGTAGTAATTATTTTCGTTCGGAGCCGGTTACAAAATGGATGACAAAGAAAATAAGGACGCTGTAGCAAGTGATAACATATTAAGTAAAGATGAAGGTGTTCAGATGAAGCGAGATGTTGGTCTTATTGGAGGAGTGGCTGTAATAGTTGGTACTATGATCGGTAGTGGAATATTTGCTTCACCAAAATACGTGTTGCTTTCCAGTGGTTCTGTGGGAATGGCTTTAATAGTCTGGGCGCTATGTGGTGTTCTTGCAATGAGTGGTGCATTGTCCTATTGCGAGTTAGGGACAATGATTCCAGCATCAGGAGGTGAGAGTACTTATCTCCTAGAGAGTTTTGGTGGTCTGCCTTCTTTTTTATATATCTGGACAGCGTGTATTGTGATCAAACCGTCCCAAATCGCCATTATTTGTCTCGTCTTTGGCGAGTATGTTGTCGCACCGTTTTTCCCAGAGTGTGGGACAAGAGAAGACGTTCAAGTTATTATAAAACTTCTAGCTGCTTTAGCTATAGGTAAGTTTATACTAATATTTAAAATATTTAAAATTGTAGTAATATGACACTCGCCGGCACTTCGCCAATGTACAACGCTCAAATACTTCAAAAAAAAATAATACGTTCTAATGCCCCAGGATATGTTCTAATCATAAATTTTAGCGTTTCATACTTGATCTCGTATTTTCAAACATTTTATTTTAGAGAGACTGAATTTTACACGTGCAGTGGATGACGAAATTCTTTAAACATGTTGTTATAAACACGTCAGCGATCATTCACGTGATTGTTACGGTTCAAAGTTCGTTGCTATTGTACGCCAAGCTCTAAGAAATCGAAAACAAATATCAAAAAAAAAAAAATTTTTATGCAGGAGAGGCTGCTCTCATCTTGCTATCAATTAAGGTGTAATCTTACTTAAAGTGATATTCTCTAGATTATAATGTTTTTGTCTTGAAAAGAACAACCCTGAGAATATTCAGAGCCCTCTATTAAGAGAGTTCAGTCATGTATTGTAATTGTTAACAAATCTTTTGAATTTGGCCGTTTTTGGATCGAAAATGGCGATGATCTTTTGTTTCGCTCTTTTATTCCGCCATTTTCGTTCCAACATGAAAACAATACATGTCTTAACTCTCTTGTATAGAGGGCTCTGAGAATATCAACCAATCCCTGCGTATCATGTAGACAGGACGGTGTAGGTGTATCATGTATGTGTATATAATGCACCAGTCAATGTAAATCCCCAACCGGGGAGTGGTGGGGCATTTGACTTGCAGTGGTGGTAAAAGCAAGAAATTGTCCTTGCCCCCAGGGAAAAGATCAGCCAATGTCCCTGCATGTCACTGGATCAAGGGAATTACTATTATTATTTATAGAACTTAATCAAATTTATAAAGACAAATATACAAATTTATGATATATTCTGGCATCAAATCAGAAAATATGTACACAAAGGCATCTATAAATATTCAAATATTTATTATGCACAAACATGTGAGAAATTTTTATACCTATGTATTAAAACGAATTTAAGTGTTTTAGTGGTTTTACCTCAAGTTTGTCAGCTGTTGATGAAGTCACAAAAACTACACACAGCCACACATGAGAAAAATTCTTCACGCTTCAGTCTCTGTATTTCCCTTGCATAGGATGCCGAAGGAGAAAAAGCTGTCCAAGTCCCCGGTTATGGGGGGCAAATTTAAAATCAAAAGTGATTTTTCCCCCCACTAAATTGCTAGCCACTCCCCAGTTGGGGGGTGGGGATTTACATTGACTGGTGCATAAACCCGAATACTATTAAAAAATATGGTATGTTGATATATATTATGTAGATTATATGAAATTATATGACGTACCGACTAATTTTATTTTTGTTTTCTAGCTGTAATTACAATTGTGAATTGTGTTAGTGTTAAATTATCCACAAGAGTGATGGTATTTTTTACTTCTGCCAAGTTACTAGCTCTAGCTATGATTATTATTACTGGTCTTGTACGTCTAGCTCAAGGTAATGTGTATAATTATAACATGGGTACATATTTTGGCATACTGTGATTTAATTTATTTTTTTGGTTTATGTATCTCAGTATCTGTTTCATACTGGTATTATTAGGTCACAGTTATGAATTACAAGGATCAAGATCTTTTGAAGGCACAGCACTTCAAGTTGGTTTAATTGGAGATGCATTTTACAATGGCTTATGGGCATATGATGGCTGGTATGCACTGATACCAATATCAAAAATTGATTATGTGAATGCTTTTCTTGCTGCTGTGACATTTGTAGATACAGTATACATAGTAGATATGTCCATTTTTTAATGGAGTAAAAAAATCTTTATTTTTAGGAACAATTTGAATTACATTACTGAAGAAATCAAGAAACCAAGCAAGTAAGTTACCTGGATAGATACAACATTTATTATAAAGTTACAATTATTATCTGTGTATAATTTTTTCAATCAAAAAAGAATATAATTGTGAGTTTAACTATTTTCTTTAAGCTATTCATGATTAGTAGAAAGCTACTAGTGTTCTATTCCAAATCAAGTGATTTTATTGGCTACATATCACTATCTATTCATTGATAGACAAGTAGAGACAAACAGTTTTGTAGCACATTTTCTCTTAAAAATGTGAATAAATTATTATTAAACATCTTGTGGGATATTTTTTACCATTGTCTATCTACTGAAACAATTAGTTTATTGGCTCTCAATTTGTATAACTTATAGTTGTTTCACATTTTGCACTCATCAACTATCAAAACTCAAGCTCATAATGTAATCATAATTACCAGTATTACCAATTTAGAAATTTTAATACTGATATGATTTTCTGCATTAAAAATGGGCATTGTGTATTTTGATAATTATATTATCCCCAATAAACAATAGTGGTTATATTGTTAGAAGTGTGTTTTACAACTAAAATTCATATAGTATATAATAGAAACTTCAGGTGATTGTTGAACATATTAAAAACATTTTTATTTAGAAATCTGCCTTTAGCCATTGGTATTGGAATACCTTTGGTTGCCTGTGTCTATTTGTTGACAAATGTTTCTTATTTTACTGTGTTGGATAAACATACTGTTGCAAAATCCAGTGCTGTGGCTGTGGTAAGTTCAATAAATTTATACAAAGAGTTTTAGAAGTTAATATGATATTTTCTATAAAACTTTTGAGCTGGAATGTCATAGAATATTTATCCCTACAGTTATTTGCCAAAGAAATGTTTGGGGTGATGTATTGGATAATTCCTGTCTTTGTTGCATGTTCAACCTTTGGTGCAGCAAATGGAGGTGCTTTGGCTAGCGGAAGGTAATCTACAATGTTGTTAAATTACAAAAAATAGCAATTATTACATACATTAACATTTAAAAAATAATTAAATTTTAGGCTGTTGTATGCTGCAGCTCGCCATGGCCATCTTCCTAAAGTACTTTCAATGATTCACAATACTCGTGGTGTTCCTATTCCAGGATTAATATTGCAGGTTTGTGTTTACATGTTGATGTTATTAAACTAGGTAGTCAATTCTTTTCAAAACTAACTAGGGTTAGCTGATTGGTTGCCCAGGCTAAAAGCTGATTACACAAATTAAGGTACGTTTACACTATGCGATTAATCGTATACGATTCGTCTTCTGGCGTATGTAATCAACTGAGCACGCGTAAAATAACGGCGATTTCAAATTTTGCCACAAACAGTTAACAAGAACGTTGCGTCAGTAGTAATTTGCATACGCCAGAAGACGAATCGTATACGATAAATCGCATAGTGTAAACGTAACTTTATGAAAATTATATCCATGAACTGTAATTTGTAATTTTGTTCTTTCTACTTGATTTTTTATAGAGTTGTATTGCTTGGATTATGTTGATACCAGAGTCGAGTAGTTTTAGTACCTTAATAGGCTATTTTACGTTTGCTGCATGGGTCTTTTATGGATCTACCATTGCTGGTCTTCTTTACATGAAATTCATTAGTCAGAGAAGTAGAAAAAGGCCTTTTAAGGTAAAATCATATGATCATAAGTATGTCTTGACATATAATGCTTACTGTTTGTTAGTTTGCTCGCAGAATGTCTTACATCGCCCCCTCGGTGGAGGGTGCGGTCGAGAGGCGGTCTGCTATCGCACACTTACTGTTACGACCTTTACGTTTCGGCTGCACCAAGGATCTCTTGCAATTTTTTAGGAAAAATCCGGAAAAAGATAATGGATAACGACAATCTGAGGCTTGATAATTCTTATTATATGACTAGTATAGTTCATCGGTCCATGTACTAAAATCAAGCATTCTGATTGGCTCCTTAGCGGGCGATAACCAACAGTACGGACCGGCCAGGTTCGGCGGGAATTTTTGGCCGTTTTAGGCTGGTTCGGCGGGAATTTTTGATCGTTTTTATAGTCATATAATTGAATTGGTTTATTGACTGAGCTTGTTCGGTTCGTACAAGAGGATACTGGTCTCGCTCTTTTCCCGCTTGTGTGGACCCCGGTCCATACAAGCGAAAAAGAACTCGACCAGCCGCACGTTAGCCAATCAGCGTTCAAATACGCAAGTTCGCACTCGCACGACATATGATAAATACATGTTATTGACTGAGCGAGAGGTCCGTACAGGAGGATACTGGTATCCTCCTGTA
>JAOBAZ010270943.1:0-10293 GCA_026546875.1 Pteroeides caledonicum
TGCAAATATTTCCATGTTCAACAACCGTAAAAACAATGAATTTCTAAAGAAATGAATAATGGCAATGATTTGAAATTGCATAGCATGACCAACCTTGCAGGCTGGTTTCGCCACTGGGGGTAGCAAGGAATACAAAATAGGCGGGGTTATTTTGGCTGATATGAAAGACAAGGTTTTCTTGTTTACAACATATACAGCAGTTGTGAAAAGGTTGGGAAAAGTAGTCTGCCATTTACATCCTGGCAATATATAAAGGCAGTCAATAACTTTTGTTCATACTTGTACTAGTGGCAAACCATCTTCGTGGTATCTTGTATTAACTAGCTGATCTGTCCGTCAGCAATAAGCCTGGAACTAGCAAAAGAATAGAAATCCATTTTGCTCTTTTTAATCGCTTATATCTTTGTTTTCCTTTGATAAAACTTGCTGGAACTTACGTTTAATAAACAAAAATATAAGTCTGTCATAAATCATGGAACGAAATAAAGTATATTTCAAGAGCAATTTCGTTGTTTTAATCGAGAAATGGATTTCTATTCAACAACTAGTGCCAATCCTTTTCCGTGTTTTCAAATCATCTGGCTTTTAAAAAACAATACGTACACAGTGTGAGTAGATGACAGCGGAACATATTGTGGGCTCATCTTTAAATAATTCCTCCGCAGCTTAGTTGTTTAACAAAGATCACTGGAAAAGTAGAAGTCCTGAAAATAGACGAACATATTGTAATCTAGCTAAGATTTCTTGTTGTTTAAGTTATGCAGACAATCAGATTATACATATCGTATTTTGCCCGAATTATTTAATTGTTCAAATCAACAGCCGGATCTTACCTCAGATGCTTCTATCAGAAATGAGTTTTCTCTGATGAATTGTGCTTATTAACTCTGATGAAGTTAGATCATACAAGTTTGCTTTGATGAAGATCTTCCATCAGAAGTAAGTTTGCTCTGACGAAGGGCCACCCTCCATGAGAGAAACGTCTGCACCGATGAAGTGTCTTCATTAAAGAGTTTGCCCTGATAAGGATCTACTATCAAAGATACGTTTTCTCTAATGAAATGTCTTCATTAGCGATGAAAGAAATGTCTTCATCAGACATAACTTTGCTCTGATACGATGGAAACTTTGTTTTTCAAAACATAATGAATTAAGAATAATGAAACTTTAATAAACTGAGAAAACCATCATTTTAAGAACTAATCACCTTTTACAATGTTTTTAGGTGTTCTACATAACTTTGAACCTAGTTTCGGTCACTTACTTACTGAAATTATTCCAATTATTTATATTTTTATTTGGGTTGGTAAAGCATAAATAAATATTTATGCTTTTATTTATTTTTTAATATTTATAAATAAATATTAAAAAAATCCTGGTATGTGTTCCAGTATGTGTTCTTATTACAGATATTTTGTATGTATCTACCTTAAGCCTGGTTTCCACATGACCGCTACGATCGCCCAAAATTGTGTTCAGCCAGCTACAGCGATCCTACTGTTGTTGAGGGAGATAATACGATTGCTGTGATTGGCTGGACACTATTTTGGGCGATCGTAGCGATCATATGGGAAACACGCCTTAACATGTAGCTGTCTTTTATTATATGTCAACTGTCTTGCCTGTCATGTCTCGTCTGACGTTGACTTTGAATTAATTTGAAATATCACAGCTCTACAATATATGATTTAGTCTAGCTTTAACGTTTCTTTTAGAATTTTAAATGACACTCCTTTTTCTTTTGTTTTTTATTTTATATTATTTTATATTATTGAAAACTATTTTTTCTCTTAAAACATTTCATATATGGTAAGAAAACAAGGCTAGATAAATACTATGACCTCAGGTCACTAGCACAATTAACAACTAACTATTGTCTGAATTGGAAGATAAATCATAGGATTAGCTCATGAAAGATTAATGTCTTCTAGCTTTAAATATTTCAATTTTTTAAACATAGTCAGTAATCATTTGTGACCTAAAATTATGGGAAAGCGAAACGATACACCGAGACGTTTATAGACAAAACTGGCATTAGAATTGACTAGATTCTTTAGTCACCTTTTTTATATAAGCCAAGGAGAAATGTCAAGGTTAATGAAAGTAAAAGACACAAAATAAATCAAACTTGTAAAGTTATTATCAGTTAGAAAACCTTGGGAATTATGTACCTAAACTTTTTGATCTAGTTTCTCATCAAATATTATCTCAATCCTTTAAAAAAGTTCTTAAAAAATTATTTTTCATCTTTAGTTGATCTTCCATATATACTTCCACTTTAGCTAATTACTACTTTACTTTAGCTAATTATTATTCTCGCTAAGCTTTTACTTGTCGAGGGAAAGAACACTGGAAGTGATAGAAGTATTTAAAACATTCGCAACATTATCAGCCATTACTGATTTTAACATCTTACTCAGTGTAAAATTTTACTAGACAAGGAGGAGTTAGTAGCACTGGCGTAGCCAGCCCGCAAGGTTAGTCATGCTATGCAAATTTCAAATCATTATCATTATTCATTTCTTTAGAAATGTATTGTTTGTACGGTTGTTGAACGTGGAAATATTTGCATAGCTTGACTAAATTGTCGGGCTGGCTACGCTACTGGGAATAACACTGGCAGTGATAGAAGTGTTTAAAACATTCTCAACATTATCAGCCATTATTGATTTTAACATCTTACTCCGTATAAAAGTAAACGACTTTACTAGACAAGAAGGAGTTAGTACTTAGTAGCAGGAACATAGTTACTAGAGTACATGGTTAGGAAACTCGATTAAAATTCCATAGATCTCATTATCGATGTTATTGTCCAAGATTATACAAAATTATGGTGGCTTCGGCGTCGCATGTGTATTGTCTTCTTACCCAAACAACCAATAAGAATAATTCGACCTAATCACTGAGCCGTAAAATGGAACAATACAAATTTGAAGTACTGTCATTGGTAATTATCCCAAAATACAATAAGCACGTCACGTTTTAAGCGACCATAATGCATAATTGCATAAGCATAGCCCAACACAGAGAACGAGTTTTATTGAATTTTAATCGAGTTTCCACAGCATGTACTCCTGACTAGTAACTATGGTTGGCATAAGTTGATTTTTCGTTTTCAACTTGTTTCAGCCAGTTGTATTTTTTAAGTTATCTGGGTTAAAAAACACCTGTTTCATGTTGTATAAAATGTATTCACTTTCAGTTTGACGCAGCGTATTGATACATAAGGCAGCTAATGTTATATACATTTATATAGTTAAACGCTAACATAAAAAAGGTTAAAGCCTTTTCCTTGACCCTTTCATGCCGCTAATGTCTTTGGGAGACATAAACTATTTAATCTAAAAGCAGACAAATTAGCTTGTCAAAAAAACACATCTGCATAGATATTACGTCTGGAAAGAAATAATAAAGATTATAAAATGTAAGATGGAGTACACCGGATGATGGTAGACCGACGAGACAGGTTAAGTTTGATGAAATATGTGTTCGGAAAGTTTAGAAAGTTTTGAATAAAAAATGACATGATTAAAACTGGCTCAATTTCTAGTAAATAAAGTAGAGATTATATCTTAAAACTTAAGATATGAGCTGTTAGGGAACAGGGACTGCTCCAAAGCAGGTTGATAATAACCTTGAAATAGAGTCAATTGCAAAATATCTTAGAATTTGAGTCTTGGGAATATCATCTTTATGCAAACTTGTTTTTGATGTCGTTTTTTAAAGTATAAGCTTCTTACTTTACTATATAAACTGAGTGTCTGTTACACCTCAGCGCCAACAAGAAAGAGAAAATTTAGGAAAATATAAAATGAAAGAAAATACCATCTTGGAAACTCGATATTTAACTAACAAGTCACATTTAGTCACAAAAGGAGACCGTACATCATAGTTTGATTTTATTGCAAAATCTGAAAAACATTTTATTTAAAATCTGTAAAATATACATATCACGTTTACGCTGTCTCTAATTTACTCGAATATCGGTTTTTTAAAATACATTCGAAGTTTTTGCGTTTTATTTTAGCTCACAATGTTTAAGAAACTGACTATTTAAACTTTTGCAGGTTGGTTAGCAAGTGTTGTAGATGTGTTATAGTATATAGACTGGTATGAAGACGGCTTCACAAATGTAATAAAATTAATTAGATTAACTGAGCAAAATTAAGATATGCCCAAGATTTTTTTTCCAGATAACTAGAAATTTTACCCAGAGGATATGGTGACAATGTGGCTTTACAAATAAAATTAATTAGAATTTATATAAGCGACTAAATTTTAATTGTAAACATGTTTCGATATATTCTTATACAGATACAGACAAGATTATAAAGATACAGATAAGATTACACAAGATTATGTCGAAACATGTTTGTTAATTAAAGTGTCTTACTGTTATTCTTTAGTAGAAAAATGCGCCTGGAACATGTATGTGTGCGCATTCGCGTGTGTATTTCACTGGGTTGGGCCTGCTATGCAAATTTCAAATCATTACTATTATTAATCTTTTTAGTCATTATTATTATTTTTACGGTTCTTGAACACAGAAATATTTGCATAGCTGGACTAAATTGTCGGGCTTCCTCTAATGGTGTGTTCGCATGAGTGTGTGTGTGTGTGTTTGATTCTGGGATTTAATCTAATTGAATTAATAGATTATCTAACTATTAAATAATGGTGCTTATAGGGAGCTCAAAAGCATTATAGTAAAATAAATAAATTAAATAATTTACATTAATGATCACAACATAGTGTTAAAAGTCAAAAGAGATGGAAAAGGATTATTTAATTCCCTCTTTTATTTAATATTTCATATTTAATATTTTATACTTCATATTTTATATTTCATATTTTAGGAAAACCGGTCGTTTCAACTAAACCATGGATCAAAGATTCTTTATAAAATCAGTAGATAAAAAAGTAGATAAGTGGGTGAAAAGATGTAAATTCGCGCTTATATATCGACTATCGCAGCTCATAGATATCTCCAGCTCATAATCTAATTGTTAAACAGACTGAGAGGTGCTTACCGAGCTCAAGAAAACTTAAGTAAAACATTCGAATCGTTTCTTGTGTTTTATTTACATAGCATATATAGCTACACTGGAAAAAAATTGCATGAAAAATCACGATTTCTTTATCGAGTTGCAGAGGTACATAAAATTACAAGGAACACTTAAAAATTAATTAATAATTCAGTAGAACACAAAGCAAATCATTAGCGTTTAGAAGGTTTTGCATCCGATTTTGTATCCCCTGCTATCCCTTGACGTCTGGTGATGTCGCTGGGGCACCATTGAAGACGCGCCACAATTCACCTCCGCTGACTACGTCTTTTACCTTTCTCTGGGATGATGGAAGGCGCATATGTCAACTCACGAATGTTGCATTGTATATAAGATACGTGAAGCTAAGCTTTAGATAAAAAACGGGGAGAAACATTCTATAGTAAAGGGACTCGAAGCTGACATCGAAAAACGGCCCAAAACGACATGATAAAAATGAAAAACTGGTCCACTGGAAAATGAAAAAACCCAGGCCGAGAACTTGACAACAAGTGCCGATTGAGGGCAAATTAGTTCATGCACTTATATACGATCGTCATGGGTGAGTTGCATGTCGTAGAAATTATCCCAGCAAAAGAATTAAAAATAATCGCACCAATTAAAGTACTAAAAATATGGGAATATGGTTGTCCCATGAAAACAGGTTATTCTGTTTCAAATTAAACTAAGGAAGTCACAGATAGGAATACAAAGACCAGCGCTTTCATGTATTGGGTTCGACAAACTAAAAATTGTACGGAATGCCCTCAGTGGCTTGTTCCTATCGGTTATGGAGCCACGCCGACGCATGTCATTTTAAAACATTTAGCACAAGCTCAACACATTTTTTGTTTAAAGCGTTTTTAAAGCAAACTAAGCAAGCACCAATTATAACGGGTCAAGTTCTTTTAAACTCAGTATCGAACTCTTTAGAAACATTTTCCGATTAATGGTCCCAATAAACGTAACTTCACACCCAGTAATTGATTGTGCGAATTTTGAGATATCTTTACCATGTAAGGTGAACGGTTATATCTGAATACCTACGCACTACACAACCAGTTCTCTTTGTGATACCGGCCCTCTGCTATTAACGTGTCAAGGCATTAGGATAGGTGGTAAACATTTATCCTATCTAAGAGCCTAAAATACGCGAATTAACGCTTATCTAGAAAGACAAGCAATAGTCATGGCAATTAAAATTAGGTTTATCCCATATTGAATAACTCGTTAAATGATAGCGTAACATACCTTAACTCATGAATAATTCAAAAGGAGAACACAAAAAAAATTATTATCATGAAGAGGTGTTTTTATATCTGATAAAGATTTCTCCTAGTTTACACAAACTTTAACTTTGATTTTCTTGGTTTAGTCATTACTGATTTTCAAAAATACTTCTCCATTGAATTCATTAGATGGGTTGTTTTACACGCCATTTACAACATTCGCGACCGTGTTGTATCTTATATACAGTCCAGACACTCGCCTTCGGGTCGTCTTTGTATATCCGATACAACACGTTGTAAATAGTACTTACAATTTTGCCAGACTCTCACAAAACATTTGGATAATTACCGAGGGAGGGCAAGGCGCAAATGAAGAAGACCAAAAAAGATCAAAACATTCGCAAAGGACTAAAATACTTTACCCTACCCTTCACAGCAGCGAGTTTTTTTAAGGAAATTTCCTTAAAAAGTCCAAGCCCTGAATTTGCCCGTATTTCTGTTTTTCTATAGAGATATTTCAGTTTATTTAAAGAGGTAAAGGGAGCGCTGGTGGTGTAAGAGGATGATGATGGTACAGCCACGATATAAGGAGAAACATGCAGTAGTGCCACTTACATGCAGGTATGTCTAACCCTTTCAAGTTTCTGTGCTCGCTCATATCGCATTACACATTTGGCTTAGCCAGTAAACTGAATGTTCTGGGCAATAAGCACGCTGAACTGCCGCTAGCTGCTTCGCTTTCTGGCCAGGAAATTGCAGTATATTTGCACACGTTGTACCGGTAAATGTGCATGGCTCCTCTGTATATAGATCTTTATTGTGTGATATAACGGTCACTTCCCTTCTCTGTGTCCCAGGTTCGACTTCTGCGCTGAGAAGTTATCTGATTAAAAATATCACCTCAGTCATATGTGTGGAGGATTGTGGAAGAGTGCTTCCAGTTTGACTCAGCCAAACATTGCAGGGTTTCAAAAAGTGAATATCTGGTAGACTGTCAAATGTGTGTAAGGTTTTGTTGACGTTTCGGGCCTTCGTCAGAGCAAACTGTTGGCTCTGATGAAAAGCAAATAGTTTGCTCTGCCTCTGATGAAGGGCAAACAGTTCGCTCAAAGCAAACAGTTTGGCTTTTGGCCTTCGCTTGAAACGTCGAAACTTTACACACATTTGGCAGTCTACCATCTTTTCGCTTTTTGATCTTGTATTTAATACAGCCTACGCAGCACCTAAACCTTTTGTCGTCGCAGCTTTTCTCCGGGTACTTCGGGTTTCTGCTGTAGTAACACTGAACCGATGAGAGATGGCTCCTAGGAAGGACAGTTTAGTAAAATTGATAGAGGTGTCCAGTATAAATATAGCTTAGTTCTAATTTAGCTTATATGTAAATTGATATGACGTCAGGTAGGTTAGTTTAACTCACTTTTAAAACTTCCTACACTTTTGTCATTGCACGTGTAGGTTAACGTCCTTCACTACCGACAGAAGTTCGCTCTGTTTTGTGATTTTTCGTGGATTGAATTTAGATAAACTGATATTTTATTGAAGATGAGAAAATTTTCTCTTAGGATATGACGCAAAAGCTTATCTCATTTGCATGTCAAAAAAATATAATTTCTAAAATATGTTACAAGTTAGTTCTAGATTATTATTATCGATGTACTTCACATATGGTAGAACAGTTTATTGAATTCTTTATGGCTTCACCGCAAAATGTTATTAAATCAGTGATACTAGCATTAAATCCTATTAAGGTGAATTTATTAGTAATGTTTTTCTAGGATGAAGTGGCACAAATCGTGGTATTGGACGTGTATTCTACTACAAAAATCTTATAAGAAAACTTGCGTTATTTTGGCTATTATGTTCCTCCCACTCATAGATGGGAACATACTTGTTCCGACTACTTATAACGATGCTATGACTCAATCACATTGTGATTGTTGCAACTGGGTCGTTTTCGGCTCTTGCGATTTTATCTGAAACTTGGATTTCAAGACGTCAAACAATGTTTATAATAATAGGATTCTCACTCAAGTCGTACAGCTTTCGGTCTGAGCTCCTAAATACGTACCAGGAATTCAAGTCCCTCTTTGGAAACAATTTATAATCTTCTTTCTGCCATCTGCCGTGACCTCAACCTTAGAAAAATTGGAACCCTTAGCCACCGGCTGTCGCTAATAAAACTGCAAACACTAGTTGAGGGTAAATACCATCAATTTCCATATTAATAACAGGTACCACGGTTAGCTGGCGTGGTTATTGAGCAAGCACGCAATCGTTTACCATTAGTTATGCTCGGTTGATCAGGGTTCCTATTTGGTTGAGTTTATGACCGTTGAATTAATCCAGTTTGGTTGATCTCTCTTGTGCTTCGAAGGTTTTTCTCATTTTGCTCACCATTGTGTCTTAACGCCTCATTATAAAGATATGAGTTTATTATATACATATTGAGTAATACTCATTGAAAAACTATTCAGTGAATTATCCTTCGTTTACTGGTTTCAGGCAATGAGAGAGATGAATGACGCGTTCTTTGTCTGTGAAATTATGTCGTTCGCGGTTTTGATTGGACGAACGTTATTTTTCACTGTATATTTTTATCATTAAGGGAATGAATTCCTGCCTTCGTTGGGATTACGCAAGGAATTTTGACATCCATCCGGGTTTTTTTTAAGTATAATTTTGTACAGATTCACATGTTGTTTCGAATCCTCTTTTTATACTACACAACTCGTGAATAAAAATCGTACGCACACATTTTCCATGAAATAAGTATCCTATATTTAACAATTATTCACCGTAGTAGAAGCGAATCAAGTGTCTAAACTATGAAAGTGAGTGATAATTGCATATTTGCAGCTCTTGTTTTCAATGGCTTGAAAAACAAATTAAAAGTTTCAATCATCTAACAGTTTCCCGCCGTATACCTGAAGTTCCATATCACGTTACAAACTAACAGGCCTTTTCAGTCGTATTTGGCTATAGTGTTCATTCGTGTCCCACTAGTGTTCACTTGTGCATGGGTGTTCACCAGTGTTCACTTGTGTTCACTTGTGTTTCCTGGTGCTCACTTGTATTCTGTCTCATATGAAATCCACATCAAAGGATTCAAATTGTTTCTTAAATAGTATTTAATAAAGCACAAGTTGTTTTCAAAAATTCAACATTTTCAATAACAAAACAACGAAATAGTTGTTTACCAATGTTTACTAAGGTAAACTGATATTTCAAAAAAGGCTCTGCACGTGTTGGAACGCTTTTAAATTCTTCAGCTTTCTCTTACTCGTAATGTCGCAATACTCCTCACAGCTTACTCAGTACTATTCTGCAATTTGACAATGTCAATCACGAAGTAACGGATATTTCGACTTTATATCGAAGTGATTATGGGACGGGCCTTACGTTTCAAAATATCAAAATTGATGTGGTGCAAATAACACTGACCAAACTCGGTTATTATCGCGCATTTCCAGGAAATTGTTTTTTAAATTGGCATCTAACTTTTTCAAATATCAGCTTTTTTTCCAAGTGGCACAATCTTAAAAGTTACCCTAGTCTCATTTAATGTTCAATTATCACAATATTAAAGTTTGATAACTACATTAGCATACAATTATACTTTTGTAATTAAGTTTTTTCCTGTTTTCACTCTACTTGGCACCACGACACCATGCTTGCCACTACCTGTGGATGTTCTTTTGGCACTTTTTATGTTCCTCAAAGGGGACGTATTATAAAGGTGTTAAAATACGTTTTAGAAAGCAATTAAAGTTTAATAGCTCCATAATATACGGTTATTGATTTATAATGAACATCTATAATGTGTAGAAGAATTCCTTCAATATCCAAAAATATCGTTCAACCGGTTTTAATTGAAATAACAAAGCCTATTTGTCAAGACATTAGTCAAAGTTTTTAGCCAAAGCGGAAATCAGATTCTTGAAATGAAAATATGGTGCGAAGAATAACACTCCGAATAAAGAAATATTTTATCAAAAAAAAGAAAATCGAATGAAATTATA
>JAOBAZ010271054.1:0-14951 GCA_026546875.1 Pteroeides caledonicum
CAACTTCTATTACAAAAACAGTAAAAACAAGAGAAAGAACAAAAGTGTCGTTTCAATTTCAGTATTTAGGGCCAAAACATGAAGAAGCTCGCTTAAAAAACATCAAGATTAGATGAGTTTTTTCGTTTTGAAAAATGAAAAATACTCCGATGTTTCCAAGGCAACTACTGCGAAGCCCGTCCTGCTCACGCCTCCTTAATGGACTAATAAGCCAATCAGATTCCAGAGCTTTACAGATTCTACTTATGCACTGGTTTGGCGTTTAATTCCGTTAGTTCGCCACACGAATTAACCAAAAAAACAATTTTGTTTCTCGACAAGGATCTCGTTGTGGAAATCCGTTAATCCGTGATAACCACGCAAATTAACATTTATGACTTGGGCCTGATTTTCACAAGGCAAAATGTTTTGCGCGAAGCGAATTTCGAAGCGAATTCTACTGAATTTGAACAAAAAAATCACTTCGCGCAAAACATTTCGCCTAGTGGAAATCAGGCCTTAATTATATGCAAACAAAGCAAACGAACATAAACAAAATGTGAAAATGAATAGCTGAAACGCTATTTTGTCCAATAAAAAATTCCACGTCATAGCCATTTTAAAATGTATTTGAACAACAAAAGTTACAGATAAGTTAACGAAATTACCCTTGTTTATATTTGTTTTTAAAGCCAGTTTCTATTTAGTTTTAGAATACTACGGATACATTTCTTGTGTTATGATGGAATAGTTGATTAACTACTTGCCAATCATACTCTATAACTAATATGTGCTAATATTATATCTCAATCGTAAATTATCCAACCAGAAAGCGTAAATTGTACCACGTGACCAGGGAATTAATCATGGAGTTCCACCGGGTTTTCCACACATAGTACAAAAGTCGAATACCCCGCCATAGCCGGGTATTCGAGTTTGCGTGTACCACGCGTCGATGCCTTGGGCACGACTAGATGAGCCTAGATGGCCGAAAATAATTCCTTTTACGAGGTGGTTGGTTTGTATAGACGATGTTTCAATATAATATATACTGTAATTTATAGGCCTTTCGCTCGGGGAATTCCATGAGATATTACTTTCAAGGGAAGATATATCCCGAGGGCTTTGCCCTGCATTTTTATCACGGCATTTTTATCAAACTCATTACCAATTCATTGCAAAATGAGTACCAACAGTCACGCATTGCGCGCTTGTCTAGCTTATTCGGCCATTTTAGGGTGCCCGGAAAATGGCGCCGTAGTAGCTACTCGTAGAAGAATTGATCGAAAAAATATCAGAGGACGTTTACCATCTTTTATTGTTTATTTTTACATAACTGACCCAAAGGGCGCAATGCACGATAGGTGGGCGGCCAATGCTGGTGGTTTTTGGAATTGGCACCATGTAACGCTGACTTACCCAAATGGCGATCTTTGTCATATTCAAGTAATTTGCTTTCATATATCGTGCGAACCCTTAGTTGTCTCTTAACTGCTGAAATTAAAGGCGGTCTTTGGAAGAGTGCTCCAGTTAACTCCTCAATTGTCTAAAATATAAGAATGTCAAGTCAACCGTAAGTAAAGTTCATAGGGTACGTACGACGCGTACTGTAGATTTAGCCAACAGCAAGTAACTCTTTTTATTATACATGCATGTCGTGCAAGTCCGAACTCGCGTATTTGAACGCTGATTGGCTAACGTGCGCGGGTCCGTACTTTCCCGTACGGACCTGGAATGAAAACAACAAGCTAAGCGAAACAATTTGTAAGTAAAATTAAACTCAATTAAAAATTAAAATTAACTATTATCCGGAGGAACTAACAGACGAAAATGATGTACTAAATGCTACCGGACAGAGTACACCAGAGAAAGAAAGCAAGCCTCGCAAACCCGTCAACAATGTCATTAGCACTTGCCGTTGTAGTTGAGACATACACACACCGAGAAATCTCACAAGCCGCAGCAGGATGTGTTCGGAACAAGGTTGGTACAAGTTGGGTATCAAGTTGATACAGTCTTGTGGATATCAAGTTGTTAACAAGTTGATGGCTGCGGGATGATATCAAGTTGCAAGAAGAACTTGTAACAAGGTTGCGGGATCAAGCAACTTGTTAACAACATGATAATAAGTTGCTGCAATTTGTCAACAAGCCTGGAACAAAGCTTGCGAACGCATCTCGCATGCGGCTTGTTACTGAGACTTGTAGCAAGCTGATAACAAGCTTGTTGCAACTTGTGCGATTTTACGCGTGTAATAAACTCTTTATTAACCTCACAAGCTCGGTCCGTACGGTAAAATATTTTGCTCTCGATCTTTTCATAGTACAAACCTCGCCCTTCGGGCTCGGTCTGTACTCAAAAGATCTCAAGCAAAATATTTTCCCGTGCGGACCTCGCGTTTGGTCAACAAGGAGTTATTCTCGCATGTACAAATTAGTGTAAATGACTTGTGACTGAAAATAACCCGTTTTGAACAAAAATATAAACAGTTCCATTAATTTTCTCTAATACCATATAAAAGCCAACATTCGAGGTTGGCTTTCGGATGATAATACATCCACCTTAACAAACAGTATATACGAGTAGTAATTGCCATTTCTACATCACTTGATTGCAATATGCGTCAACGGTTCGATATACAGAAAACATGAACTGTACGTTACAAAACATCTTATTTGATGTTCTGCCAACTTCACCTCTATTCTCTAGAGAAGCGTCCCAGGGGGTGATTACATGAGACCGGTACGAACTCCGACCGGTCTGAGTTCGTACCGGTCCTATTGTTTTTCTTCACTTACGTTTACATGTACATGAGACCGGTCTGAAAACAAAGTTGGACCGGTACGAAATCATCCCACCTGCCAGACCTACACAAACGACTTTTATACCGGTTTGCGCTCGTACCGGTCTCATGTAAACAACCACAAAAGCTTGATCCCGGTACGAATTCGTGGCGGTCTGAGTTCGTACCGGTCTCATGTAATCACCCCTTAAAACTGTTCGTGGCCGAAATCAGTAAACCGTCCCCAGCGGTTTCCTAATGTACATCATGGGAATTTTAAAGTGCCATGCACAACATTAAGAAATGATATTCCTTCAAATGAAAGAACTCTTAAACTACACAGTAACTTCCTTTACAGTTTTTTGATCAGTTGCTTTATCCTCAAGTTATAACAAGAACGCATAGCAGTTTGGCTAAACCTTCACAACGTTGTCACAATTGAACGAAATCGATTTGAAGAGACCGTTTGTCTATATGGTTCATATACTCTTGTGCATGTGGATTTCTGCTTGATCTTCCTTGATACGCCAAAAATATTCAAACAACACGGCTAACCTGTTTTGGGTTTATGTTGTGAGTAAAGCTTCAAAATTGCCTATCACAAAAACGAGAACGACGTCCCAGAAAGCAAAACTGTAAAAGAAGTTACAAAATCGTTTTAAAAGATCTTTTATTTGAGAGAATATCGTATCTCATTGTTGCGGCATTTTAAAAGGAGACAAAATTAAATGAAAAATTACAGAACATAAATATATGTTATTGACTGAGCGAGAGTTCCGTACAGGAGGATACTGGTCGAGTTCTTTTTTCGTTTGAATGGACCCAGCCTTTATAAATACGCATACAAGCGAAAAAAGAACGAGACCAGTATCGTCCTGTACGGACCGAACAAGCTCAGTCAATAAACTATTTATTATACGACTAAAAACGACTAAGAGAAACTCGAACTCTGAAAATGAACTTTGACAAAACGTAATTTGTTTACAACACTTCAACATGTCTGTCAATGAAGCCGGTTAATGCCTATTAACTAAATTCAGAACAGGGAAAAAACAGTTAAATTAAAATAGTTCTCTATGGAAAAGCGAAAAAAGCCAGTTAAAAAGTTTTCAAAAATTCCCGCCGAACCTGGCCGGTCCCTACTGTTGGTTACCGACCGCTCAGGAACCAATAAGAATGCTTAATTTTAGCGAATGGACCGATGAACTATACTAGTCATATAATAATAACATGTACTGTACCTTTAATAACTTTACTTCGCTCTCAATAGCATTGTGCAGACGAACAACGCACACATATTCTTTTCCTGTCAGTTTAATAAGTATTTTCAATGATCATGGTAGTTATTAATGAATTAATTTATATTAATACCGGTGCCACACAAAATAATAATAAGGTAAAATACAATACACACAGTACACTAGTCGAAAATGGTGAGCTTTCATACAGTTAAATACCCTGTACATGTAGAGCCCAGGCCAAATCAAGCCCTTGCCCTGCCCGGACCAGCAAGACTAAAGTGCATTCACTACGCTTCATTAAAGTTTCTACAGTTGGGGTGCAATTCCGTTTTCCTTGGGAGTTTGGTTTTCTAGGACGTTTTTAGGTAAGAGGTACATCCAGACATATACGTATGTAGCTATAGTGACACAAATTACCAATTTGGGCAAACCAAAACCAGGCTTGCACCATAAAGTTGAGTTGCAATTGACTATGTGGAAAATGATGGCGCGTGTACATTTTACAAGAATGCATTGTGCGTATCAAGCAAAAACAGCCAAAAAAAAGACGACAAGAATCACAGCTGCTGGAGTGCAATTTTAACGTAAGGATAACCTCTTATCTGTTCTTCAAAAGACGTTAGTCCGCTTTTTTAACGATTTCATACCGCGGTGCATTCTGGTAAAATATACATCCGCCATCGTTCTCGTTATGGTCACTTTAAACTTACTGTATTTCTAAAATACTATTACTCTACATTATTAGACCTTGTACTTTTTTTACTTTTGGAAATGCTTTAAAACATGTTCAAACAAGTCTATCTGGTTTATAATCCAGACCCAGTCCTCAAGGTCGGCAAAAAAACAAGTCGACATTTGTAAAAGTCATTCCCATGTCTTGCATTCCATGGCCTACATTCTGAGCAACTTGAACTGTCAGTAATCACTGATTTACAAATCACTGAAATATAATTGAAGCTTCGCTTCGCTTCTACAGAGCTCAAATATTCACAATTTAAGTTAGACAAGTTTTTTATCATATCTTTCCTTGCTTTCGAGATGTATTACTTTAAACTTTGCTAATCATGACCTGAAGTCCACCATCTTGAATTTTTATAATTGTGCATGCAAATGTGTATATGACATCAAAAGCTGGGTCACGACAGTGAGCTCGATCCTTACTTTATATAGATGGTCCCTCCATCTTTGGATTGCCGAGTGACGCCAATTTATAATTGTAATACGTCATTTCTAGTCCTTTTGCTCGGTCTAGCACGCACTAAACTGCGCAAAAGACCTAGCAATGGGGTCACTTACTGGTATTGCGAAAGTCCGCGAGATCTCCCTCCAGTTATAGAAATCGAGCTCACTGGGTCACGACAGTTTTTATCTTCAGAATTAAGTCCGTACAAATCACAAACTTGCTAGTCTGAAAACATGGTCTTTTCAACACTCTACCAGTATCTTATATATGTTTTGCTTCGAACCTGCTTGCTCCAGGAACAGTTTCAGACATCTCACCAAGCTTGTGACGTCATCAAAATTTGTCTTAATTTTTCAAAATTTGAACTAAGATGGTGGACGTGGGCAAACCTCGAAGTACAATATCTCGAAAACAAAGAGAGATATGACAAAATTGTAAAAGAAGTTGTTAAACAGTTTTAGACGATCTTTCATTTAATTTTTCAATAAAAAAATATATCACCATTTTTCTTTAAGCCTTCAGACACCGTTTGTTTACCTGCACTTTGTTGAGACTTAACCAGACGAGTAGCTCGTTCTATACACACAATGAGACATCCAGTAACTTTTGGATCCAGTGTTCCACTATGACCTGTCTTCTCAACACGAAGTATACGCTTGATCCAAGCAACAACCTACAAAAATTTGTATCCATACTGTAATGGTACAATTACCATGATTAAAAGGGAATTTAAGATAAACTTATTGACACTATCACCGAAGAAATGTCTTTTGACGTAAGTGTAACGCGAAATTCATGACCTACGAAATCCATGACCATAGTTCGAAAAGAAAATCAGTCGGAGAAAGAGTTGACCCATGCAGCTTTAGGTTGTTTTAAATGTAAAGCGGAATGGTGTGATGTACGTAAGAATTATTTGGTCGAATCTAGATCTTTTGAAAGTTGTTCCACCAACCGAAAATACACCATAAAACGAAGGTTAAGTTTTACGTGTAAAAATGTAATTTATGTCATAACGTGTACTAAATGTGAACTACAATATGTCGGTTCCACCTGCATACAATTTAATGTAATAGATTTACTTAGTACTCGCACTATTTTGATACCACACAAAAAAATTTAAAATACACGAATTAAAACAATTTGAGTATTATTCTTCAGATAAATTGTTGTCTATTTCGTAAACAGTAAATAAAAAAGCGAAGGTTAAACTTCTAGTAGGTTTCCTATTTGAAACGCTAACTTGCGATGGCGTATTTTGACAACCAACAGGTAAGCCATAAGCGGCATCGTAATGTTAAGCAGTTGACCAAGTGACGTTCAGGGACTATGAGAAAGAATCCGTTATCGAAATCATTTTGCAATTAAACTCACGACAATAAACGATAATAAATGTTGTCGACTGAGTTAGAGGTCAGTACAAGAGAGCACTGTACAGTGAGTACAGCATTTTCTTCACTTGATTGTGACATGTAGTTGACAGTGATTTTGACATCAACTTCTACGTTTGTTTAAAATATCTTTTCTGTGCGTTACTAGGCCCACTGATTTTGTTTTAATTCCAAACTTGTTTTCTGGTCTTTAGTAACCCCCATATTTAGTGGTGTCGATTCGTCGCGCGCCAGGCCAAGACTGTTTATAAAAATACTTCTCAAAGTTAGCAATGGGGTATTGTAAAATACACAGGGTATTCATCTTCCGGCATTTGGCGTGCGTGTTCGTTAGTACTATCGTTTTGTGAAAACCAAATCCCACCAAAATACAACAGGCATGTAAGGAGAAAGGATTACAAAATTGTATAAACCCCTCCAGTCACTGTTTTCCTGGAGCTTTTCCCCTTGACTAGTAAAATCGTCTGGGTGCGTGTTAGCTAATATACAATAGTTTTCGTGTAAGACTTAAAAATACCACAACGTCGCCATTTTCTGATCAAGTTTTTAGCAAGCGTCACAGATTTGAAATAAATAATGCAGTTCACTGATTTGAAATCCGTGACCAATGGTCATGAATTTCGCTTGACACTGGCAAACGGCACGGAGCCCTGCGTTCGTAGTATACAGCTGTACATAACTGTTTGCAAAAAAAATGAAATTTATCTATATAAAACTACAGTACAACATTCCCTTCTTTGAGCAGCAGTGGGCAACACTGATCAAAGAACTACTGGCACAGTTGTTACAGAACAAGTTTGGAAGTTTAATCAAAATTCACTGTTAAGTCGAATTATTCAGCCACGTGACCCACTGCGATATATTCATGAGGTGAAACAATGGACAATATTTAAATTACAAAAGACGTGAATTCCAAAAAAATTAGATTTGTGCACCAACGTGGCGGAAATATGTCAAATATGGCCGCCATGACGTCATGTGAAAACCAGATCCAGTGAGCTCGATTTATATAACTGGAGAGAGATCTTTCAGCCAATTTTTATAATTGTTGTACTGTACGTCATTTCCACTCCCTTTGCTCGGTCTCAAACGTACTAAACTGTGCAAAAGACCGAGCAAAGAGACTGAAATGACGTACTACAAATATAAAATTGGCGTCATTCGGTAATCCAAAGATCTCCCTCCAGTTATACATATAGTACGTATCAAGCTCACCGACCAGATCACACCAACATGCAATAAGTGAGCAGGAAGGTCTACACAACTGTATAACCCGTCAGTCACTGTTTTCCTGGACTCCCTTGACGAGCAGCTTAAAATCGTCTGGTGTTAAACAGAGAGAAATTATAGTACACATTTTCGGACCAGCGCTGATTGGCCGGTTACTATGTGTATGTCTGGAGTATATAAACACGGTTTTTTCGCGCGCTTTTTTCACTGTGGGATCATTTTTTAAAACTTCAATATTTTAATTTTTTATAAAAGAAATGACAAAATGGTTTTCTCGGTGTAGACTTACATGTACATACATTGATATGAACACTTGGGATGTTGCTCGACTTTCCATTAAACTGAAAAACACTCTCCTGTAGCTCGTGCTTTTATTGCGCTTGTCGAAAGTCTTGCAATATCATGCGTGTTTACATCAAAGTACATAAACAGGGAAAACCATTCTATATTTCTTAAACGCCAAGCCAGCGCATAAATGAAATCTGAACTGTTCAGATTTTACCCGTTTTGGGGGACTAATACAAAACTCTGGAATCTGATTGCTTATTAGTCCATCAAGGAGGCGTGAGCATGCAGGGCGGGCTTCCCAGTAGTTTCCATATCATGTAGACACAAGTGTTTCATTGATAGAAACGACTGCTTTTCTCGTCCAATCATTTCAGCAATTTTTTCTTCCCCCCCCCCACTTTTTGTTTAGTCTATGAGCTCAACACATCAAGTCGTTTTATAAGTAATTTACAAACTTCGTAATCGGCCTTTTTCTGGATAAAATCAGTCGCCTTCGGCTCGTGTCTTTATACCCCGATAAACTGGCGTGTGACTCGGTTTGTAAATATCATATATACATACATCGCTATCCATTTCAGTTTGAACAGAGGTTTAGTTAAAAAATCGACGAAATTACGATCATGTTTTTTAGAAGTAATTTACAAACTTCGTAATCGGCCCTTTTCGGGATAAAATCAGTCGCCTTCGGTCGTATCTTTATACCCCGATAAACTGGCCTGTGACTCGGTTGGTAAATATTATATATACATACATCGCTATCCATTTCAGTTTGAAAAGAGGTTTAGTTAAAAAAATCGATGAAATTACGATCATGTTTCTCTACATTTTTAAAATTAAAACTGTTAGCGGTCCGGTTAAGCGGTCCGGATGGGAAAAACCGGCTAAAATACGTAGATACCGGACCGAAAAAATAATTCTCCACTTGGTGTCAGACATGTTAAGAAAGATTTCCTTCCTTGGAAAAGTTACAATGTCGACCAGCCTTATACACCATAAATTTGCTCTATTACCAGCGCGATTTTACTCTTCTCTCCTGGCAAAGACAAGAGTACTAAAAAATGTTCCGCCAATAACCTTTCTATATGTAATCCCTCACTCGGCTTACGGTTTATTTCTAGAAGTTCTGCCTCTCTCGAAATACTGTACTGTATGTCAAGTAGGTTTTTATTGAAATCGAGCCCACATAAACATGCAATACACCTTGCATGCCCAGCAATATACCTATATACCTAAGCCAGAGTTAACGCTTAGTAAGCATCTTGTTTTTTTTGCGACATGTTACCAGACTAGTCTACTGACTAACATTAAAAAAATTAAGCAAACCGTACCTCATGTGATGAAGGATTAGCTGGCTTGTCAAGATTAATGAAACCACTCCTGTCAAGACACAATTACAAAGTAGTATTCAATCGAAAAGTGGTAGACTGCCAAATGTGTGTAAAGTTTTGCTGACGTTTCGAGCGGAAGCCCTTCATCAAAGCAAACTGAGGTTCGAAAATAAAATGTTTTGTCTGAGGGCCTGTCTAGCTATAGCCAATCATGTGTAAGTTGAGTGGAGGACTGGGGTGGACAGTGAGAAGTCATTTGCTATTTTTACCATCGCCCAACCACGCGCCCGCCGACACACGGAAGGATTGTGTGAGCGTCAAAATAAGTGTGTGGCAGCAATGATAATCGCAAACGACAGGAAAAGTGTTTCATTTTCAGGTACCACTCAACCCAACAGTCTATACAAATGTTTTAAGTTATGAGTTTACAGTAGTGTGAAAAGCATGGCACCGGTATCATTTTCACTCCTGATGACAACACTTCATTCATTGGCTTTTATCGTTTTTACTCTGTCTAATGTCAAATGATGTAATATACAGTAACAGGGAAGCTCCAGAAATTCAGCAGTCAAGGGGTTAAATGAACTATACCAGTACACAAAATCATGTGTATACACACTTAATGAAATGTTTACCAACAATATAATGTATATAGTTAAAACTACTATAACTAAATATACTGTACCTCAGGCCTCTGATTTAGCAAAAAATCAGGCAGGCAAATTTTTGCCAACCTGAAACTAGACCAGGTCGGCACACGACAGCAACTTCAAATTTTTAATAAAACATGAACTTTGTAATCAGGTTGTTTTTCATGTTTTTGTGAAACATAATTTGCTGAATAAACAAATTGCCGGCAAAATTTAACTGTCTTCCCTCAGATTACTCAAATGCCCAATAAGCAATATCTCTACTCAATATTACTTAATTAGTGATAACCTGCACCAGGTCGGCAATTTTTTGCCCACCTGAGATGACAATAGGCCGGCAATCAGGTTGGCACTTGCTGATTGCCGACCCAAATTCAGAGGGCTATATCTAGTCTAAATATATTTTTAAAAACTAAATAACATGTTAATTTGCAAAAAAACTCACGAGATGTAGTCTTTTAGTTCTCTTTTCAGTGGAGAACATCCATGCACCAAAGGTGTGAAATGTCCTGTCCTTACATTAAGACGGTCAAAATTCTGCAAGGAAGTTTTAGTAAACTTGGGGAAATTTGTATAGGAAATTACAAGGTTCAAGAAGAATTACTGAAAAATAACACACATGTTTGGAAAAATAATTCATAATAGCATGAGTGCTATTATGAATTACTTTGCCAAATGCACAAGACAGTGTGATTTTTCATCAATTCTTCGAGAACAAGTGTGATTTCCTATTAATACAATTTCAATCAATTTTACACAGTTTTGAAAACATATTGATAATGTGGTATTAAGGAAAAATACCACATGTGGTATTTTTTCTTTAATACCTATTGTAAAACGAATTTAAACCTAATACAAGTTCTCAGCCAATCACAAGGGGCAAAATTGATTGAAACTGTATTAATTCAATAAAAGAATTTCAATCAATTTTGCCCCCTTCTGATTGGCTGAGAACTCTAGTATTAAGTTTAAATTTGTTTTACAATGGGTATTAATAAAAAAATACCACATGTGGTAACATTTACCACATTATCAATGTTTTCAAAACTGTGTAAAATTGATTGAAATTGTATTAATAGGAAATCACACTTGTTCTTGAAGAAATAATGAAAAATCACACTTGTATTTGGCGAAATAATTCATATTATCATTCACATAATTATATTCTCGATTCTCATTGGCTAATTTGCCTACAGATAACTGGTGCAAATAATATACGTCAGTTACGAATAACTGGTACGAACAGTTTATAGAGCATGCACACTTTCTACTGCATTGCTTATATAGCTGCAAAATATCTGCTTTTTAGTTTGGCCATCTTATAATCGGTAAACATGGCTCGTTTTGCAAAGCTGTTGAAAAATGATTTGACCTTGTTGCTTGACCAAACAAATACAGTGTAATTATGTGAATGATAAAACAATTATTGAACACGGTATCGCAAAATATCGTTATTTATCAGTGTCTCGCAGATCAATTATTTGCCTCTGCCTTGGGCATCAGCAAATAATTGATCTGCTCGCCACTGACAAATAACGATATTTTGCTCAACCTCGTCGAATAATTATATAATATCACTCAGCTATTATGAATTATTTTTCCAACATGCATGCAATTTTTCATTAACCGTGTAATTTCCGATACTAATAATATGTACGGCATTACAAGTTTATAAATATTTTTAACTAAATAATTCATTCACCCATGTGTTTTGGTGCTAGCAGCAAATAATCACTTAACAGATTTCACTCCAGATGGCTAACACCAGACAATTTTATATACACTACCAGGGAAGACCTCCTGCAGGCAATGGGTTAATAAATGAGTTCTTAATTTAATTCAACAGTTAAGTCATGCATGGTGCTGGACACAAATGCAGAAATTAACAGATTTTACTCTAGCTACCGGTAATGCTAGACAATTTTACCTGCTTGGGCAGGTAAAAAATTATCCTAGGGCAATGGGTTAAAGGACATAAATTATTTTATTTATTCCTTTAAATTAAAAAAAACTTAACATGTTCGTAATCTTAAGAAAATAAACTACAGTAAAAATGTGTCAATTGCTGTCTGTAATAGCTGGGAAACAAACAGACCTGACATCATATGGTGTTTCTAAGAAATTTTAATAAGAATATGGAATGAAATTGACCATTGTTTTTATGGTGATTCTGCACTTTTATAGCCATGTACTGTAATAGACCTACCTTAAGTAATAATGGCCAGTCAGTAGTGGCAAGAGCAGTAGTTTTATCTGTTGGAGGTATTAAAAAGTCATCATTATGTTGTGCAACCTGGAAAAGGAATTGAAGTTTAAAATTTTACCTTGGGTACAGTGTATATAAAAACAGGGCTTCTGGTAGGATGCGAGAAATTATTGAAAATTACGTATGTGGCATAGTTAAATATTATGTTTACGAAAGATCCATTATGCAGCGAATTATACAAATTGTCAGGGCCAATTATATTCCTTAAATGCTGTATTTCTGTGTTTTTGCACTACTGCAGTACTTACAGTAAAATACATGTTGTTTTGTCCCAGAGACTTAACAGTTGACATTTGCAATGTGATATCCTGCCTATAAACCAGCAAATTATTTAACTACAGTACTAAACTAGCAAGATATTAACTGGCAAATGTTATCTCTTTTTCTTAGTTGGAGAAACAGCTGGTGTTTTAACCACAAATCAATCCATCCAAACTCAAATTATTTTAATACATATACTATTGGTATTTGTTACCTGTCATTTTTGTGTATGTAATTGTGTAGCCCATGTTATACTATGATCACAGGCCGCAGTTCCCTTTGTAAATAAAGTGCAAAAGTTTCATGAAAGCATATGCTTCAATCTAAAGTTGCACTAGATCTTAATAAAGAATTTATTGATTTTTCTTTCACTCTTTTCAAATTTTAGCTGAAATTTTATATAAATTGTGTGATTGGATGCAATTTTTCAATGATTATGTGAATCGTGCCATTGCATCCTGCAAGAAGCCCTGTATAAAAATAAAAGTATAGGAAATGAGTAATCAAGGTTGTAGGAACTTGGAAACTAGGCTGCATATTCACATAGCTGCACTGGGATACAACCAACAGTGGCAAAAAGTAACAGAAATCCATGGAAAAAAGTTGTGGTTCATCGACTGGAAAATATGTATCCAGCATTAAAATGAATTTATTTATTTATTTATTTATGTTAAAGCTGTCAGAGACATTCTACATGTATTTAATCCAAACAATTCAGAGTTTCAGTTTTATGGTTTAATGACCAGGACTTATAAGTATGGTACCTACATTTTAACATGTAACTAAAAAATAAAATTTAATCTTTCATTTAGTACATTTATGCACCATAATATGAAATTGGTTACTGGTGTAAGCACCCACCCTCTGATTTTGAAAAAAAAATAAAAATTGAGGGAGTGGGTCCCTATACCAGAAAATATAGCCTAGGGACAGACCTAACACAAATGTGAAGATTCATGTACCGCACCGTGCAAGCAAGTACCCTCTGATTACACATGTCAAGTAATAGTTGGTTAAAAAACAAAACAGGATGTTTACTCGGACCAAATATTCTGGGTAAACATCCCCTTCCAGGCAAATGCCCTTGAAACAACTAGGCAAGAAAATGAAAATATGTTTGTAATGTTGCAATAGTTATACTTATAATAAGAACTGACATATGTGACTCTTATCAACAGTTATGAGATCGAAAAAAAAACAACAAGATCTGAATCATCCCCTTTGTATTTTAGATCATCAACAAGGTGATCTTCTGAGCCATCAAGGCTTTACTCGAGGCATTGCTGTCAAATAGCATATATTTAACTGGTAATCAGATACGAATTCTGAAGCACTGCTGACAGGCACAATGTTGCCACCGGGCACAAGTTTATGCGTATTTCTGCAATGAGAGGGGGCATTTACTCCATATTTCATAAAAACGCCTTAAAAGTAAGAGGGGCGTTTACTCAGTAGAGGATGCTCACTCACACGAGTAAGCATCCTCTAGTTATTTGTTCCTTGCAAAAATTAAATGCCAACTTTTATGGATTTAATTTTCAGTAAACACAGGCTAACAACTGCTGCTGCAATTATGCCATGACTGTGACTCAAGCATTATACAAGAGAATTACTTGTGCACACCCAAATTATGCCATGTTTTGTGATGTTTGAGTCATACTCATTGCACAGTTGAGTCCAAGCATAGTTACAGTAGCTTATATATAAATTAAATCCTGCAAGCTTTGAATTTAATTCATGCAAGGAAAGTAATCTCGCAAATGTTCACAGTCCTTACTTGTACAGAATCAAGTAAACAGTACAGCAATATAAATTACATATTTGAAAGATAAAAAATATGCAGTTATAATATAATGAAAATATGCACTAACCCCTATAGCAGCAGATGAACTTTTTCTCTTTTTTGACTTCTTTTTATCAGGTGAAACTGCTTTTAAAAAAAGATCACCATGTTAGTCTATGTTTTGATGTATACTGGTAAATACATGTACTGTGTGGCATTGATACCATAAAAAATATTTAGCACAGTATTTTCTCAAAAACTGTTTCAGAACTCATATGAGTTATTTTTTATGCTGCCTAATGCCGGATAATTTTACTCATCAATGGGAAACATGTTTCACTACTATCCAAATTTGTATTTTTGAATGATGTTAGCAAATTTGTGAGTGTAATTTATTGCAATTTTTTATTCAAATTGCTCATACCATTTTGCCAAGGAAATGTCAAAACGGATCATTTATCATGTAACAAAACCTAACAAAGCAAAAATGTGAAAAATGATATAGTGCACATTCTACTTATGAGTTATGGGGATTTATGTGTGTGCGTATATATGTGTGCATATATATA
>JAOBAZ010271165.1:0-14937 GCA_026546875.1 Pteroeides caledonicum
ACACATAATGTCATAAGCAACAAACATGATCCATCTTTAGTTTACAATATCACATTAACATCAGCTATATGCAACATGTTCAAATCCCAACAAGGTAAACCCTTAGTTTCATATACTGTAACATGCACAGTTGTTCAAACATCTCATTTACAAAATATTCATAAATTTAATAGCATAACATTAGAATTGACTTAGCATAATTGTTTTTGCTTTACATAAAATAATAATTGGGACAAAAAACAGACTTACACAAATTTGCAGTAGTTTCAAAATTAACATTGCTGTGAATAAAGATACATATAATTTGGCAGCAGGGAAAGTCCAGGTGAGAACCAATAGTGTATTTAGTTATATTTTTTCCTGCACTTCACATCAATAATTATTTTACTTTAGAAAAAGTAGTAGCAGCAAGTCACTACTGCTACTAAAATTTATAAATGGAAATGCTATGATTCTGTTAAAAGCCCCACTAAATACTTGACCGCATTCAACCTAATCTGAAATTTGACTACACATATATCAATGCTTTTTGGATTAATATTATTAAGAGTTCATCATATTCCTCCACTGGAAAGAACACATTGAGTCATTGCCGGCAGAAAACCATAGATTACCACATAAATTAATAACTTAATAATTAAATTTGTAGCATTGCTTGCCTAGCCATGTCTGTGGTTACAGGCCTCACCAGGTGATCATAAATTGGATTAGCCACAATTTCTTTGGCACAGTCATTTTAATCTTTCTTTAAAGTCATGCAGCTTTGAAATGGTAGAAAACTGTAAAATATTGAATTCCCTAAAGGACTTAAGAGGCCATAAACAAAGAAACCTCAGCTTACCATAATGTAATTGACTTGAGCCACATGCCAAAGACAACTCATGATAACATTTTCTTTAACAGACACAGACTGATTAAATCAATACTTAAAATGAATAGAAGACACCCAACTGTCTCACAGTTTGCACTATCCCCTGTGACAAAAGATACTTGCCTAAAGATTCCAAAGAAATTTACATTAACAACAAAGAATTAGATAAGAGGTTTATGAATTTGCCCTAAACAACCACGTTATATATTGACCATTAATTACACTAGTCACAGCTAAACAATAAAACTATAATAATGAATCATCTCAACTTATGATTTTCAATTACCAGACTATAAATGAAGTATCCTCCTATTCTATGCTGTGGTTTGTGAACTCATTAAAAATGTTCCTCAGAATGAATTAATATTAAACACCTCACAATTTGTTGGTTGTTACCATATTCTATCCTTTTTCAAGTGCATAAGGAATTACTTTAAATTAGCTAACTGTTTTCATAACAGTAACAATAAATTAACCTTTTGACATAAAGAATGGAATCTGGGACAACTGACTGAGAACTATCTGACTATTGTGAGTCATAATGTTTCATGAATGCTGATAATCTGTTAACTATATATGAGCTTCCAATTCAACTACATCAGTGCAGAGATTACTGTACTCCTAGACTCACCCTAACTATCAGATCATATTTTCAAATCATGCAAATTATTGTTAAGAACTCATGCTCAAACAATGACTCATGAACTATTTAAAAATACAATGTTAATTCACAAATAAATAGCTATTAAAATGCCACAAGTTTCCCATTATGGATAGCATTAAACATATCTTAATATTCTGTAATTACAATTCCAGTTATATACTACCGGTATTACATATACTGCAAAACATCTTGCTCTCTACGTGAATACTAATCAATATCAAGTAATAATAATAAACAATTCCCCCACTAAAAAGGAATTATATGACATTTTTGCCCTACAGTTCACAAGCAACCAAATAGTTATAAATTTGAATGAAAAATTATACTCTATTACAGTATAAACAGGTGGTAGGGACATTTTAGTTGAGCTTATGTTAAATGTTATATCTATCATAACAAAACAGTTCCATATAGATAAAATTGTATCATATAGTTAATTGTGACAATATGTTCCAAATGAGAAAAACTTGTGCAACCATCTTTAAACTATTCATTATACAAAAATCGAGCACAAATGTTTTCCAAAATGATTGTTTACTGGTCATAAATGGATTGATAATTACCTTATTGGGACAAATTATGGTATTCAAATTTACAGTGGAGAAAAAATAGGTCACTGACTTTACACAAGTCAGACAAACTATGGTAGATTGTCAGTGATATAATAATATTTTCTTCAATACTGAAGAATAGTATGCTAATTGTACAACAAAGTACATAATTCCCTGCACAGACAAACTTAGACGTTAAGTCCTATTTAAATAGCCTGAAGTATTTTCAATTTGTTTCCAACCATATAAATAAAATATGAAAATTAATCTGTAACCAAGAGATAAAAAGGAAGACAGATTTTAAACTGAGCAACCCTGCTGAGCGTTAAAATGTTTGTAATAAAAAGTCCCTATGATGGTCTGGTACATCGTTATTAAGCAAATCTAACTCTTTCATACTTTACAAAACTTCACGACGTTAGACAAACACTACACATTTATATTACAGGGCGCTAAGAAAATAACTGTAGACGAAAGTATGTTACGAAATTGTAGCATTTTAATGAGTTTTGAGAAAGCTACAGGGTGATATTTCTCAAAACCCAAGGTTACTCCACAGAAGCAAAACTAAAAATGGATAATCTTTTTTGTCCACAAATATTAAAACCCAAAATGTTTGCCGACAAGAACTCGCAGCTGTGACGTCCAGCCTCTTGCATAAGAATTAAATGGCAGATCACCAAACACAAACTTCTGTTAAATACAGAAAGTAACTCGTACAGATAAAAGCAACGGTTCACCGCGGGTTATAAAGAAAGAACTGACGTCTGCTTAATGTCATATTGCAAAACATCTACGAGTTTT
The DNA here is from genome assembly GCA_026546875.1 of Pteroeides caledonicum. Lineage (NCBI taxonomy): Eukaryota > Metazoa > Cnidaria > Anthozoa > Scleralcyonacea > Pennatulidae > Pteroeides > Pteroeides caledonicum. The sequence continues at coordinate 2,891 of JAOBAZ010271165.1, forward strand.
AAAAAACAGAGAAAAAAACGTTTGTTTTGGCATTAAAATATGTGGGAACTGGGAAGGTCATACGTCTTTTGTCCTGTTTCGCCCGATTCAGTCAGTCAAATGCACATTTATTCGGATGCGAAAAACCCCATTAATTTTGACTGCAAGACTACAATAAATTTTTAATAAAGCATTGCATACAGTGCGGTAGTCATCCCATTTTTTCCCTTTTCTTTCGTCAAGGTATAGTCCGCGAGAAACTACGAGAAACTGCAGACTGCAGTGGACAGGTTTCGTCCGAGACCAAAACAAAGCATTACGGCAATATGGATTATGGGTTTCTCTGAAAAATTACAACTAGTAACGAAACCCTTTTAAAGCTCAAATCCAAACAAAAAAAAACACTGATTAAAGCCCATCAAATACAACGAAAATAAACTAAATGCTAAGTAAAACTACAGTGCTCACCACCAGCAGTCTGAGCGTAGTCGTCTTGCGGTCGGGCTATGAAACAACACAATCACAATGAATGCAGTAGATCTGTTCACAAAATCTATGTTTCAAAAAGCACTTAGATGAGTGCGGTGTTTAGTTCTTGCTAAGCTAGAAGTTTGCGGTGACACGGTTCTAATTATATTCAAATGAAACCTATTTCTGCCACAAAATATCTCGTCGACTTCAAATTTGCCGGTGCTTTCAACAGCTCGGCAATGTCATTGACAGCAAAAACTGTCGCCAAATATTCGTACAAATCGAGCTGTGTGAATCCGCAGGGCAACAGCAAAACTTCGAACAGAAGAAACACGATAGCTACACGAGTCGTAATTTAAATATCTTGTTGAAAGTTATTTAAAACCACAACAACACGCGGGCCACCGGTTTTTGATACAAGAAAAGGTCAGCTTTGCCTGAATGACCACCACCATTGAAACACATCGTCTTCGTTAATCTGTTCAAAGCCCCGGCAAACAACTCAGCTCAGCTAATTCAAAACTACACGGAAAGTGGTTCACATTACCTTGGTTTGATCATTCGACCCTGGTCTTGCTTTATACCGTTTCCTTTTGTTCCGGAACAAGCTCCATCGCTATGGACACAAAAGAACAAGTGTTGAGAGATACTGCGAAAGCAATGAGCATAAGGCCACAAGATCGTAACCAAAACACTCGTCAACCGCGAGTGAGCGAAACGTTTAGGTAAACGACAGACGTTAGGGAAATGGTAACGGATCGCGTTCTATATTTACCTCGTTCGAACTACCAGAAGCACTTGGGTTGTTGATTTCTATGGCATCTAACTCGATTTCCTGGGGGACTGCGCCGTGATCTCGCGCCATTTTCTTGTACCAGCACTAAGAATCATAACAACGACGAACTGTCGTAGAGTAACTTCTTACAATCAAAGAATAAAATATGATCAATGATGCTCACGACACAAACTCCTCCACAAAAGCAGATGTATGCATGTTTAACACACCTAACGTCACAATTCTGACGTCATGGAGACCTGCTAAACCCTGGACTCGAGTTTCTAACACGCCCCCTGATTTGTCGGATTTTCTTCCAACCAATCAACACCTTCGTAATAATGGACAGCTACCGCGTAGGAGGAAAACAAAAATAGAACACTTTTAAATCGGTAAAACGTTTACCCAGATCAAAACTTTGCTATTACGTTTTTCTTTTCTGCACCTACGATAGTTATTTTGATAAACTTTGCCCTATTCACTTTATGAAGGTGGATATTTGCTTCGATAACACGCTGCTTCTAAGCTTTTCACATCAAATAAACCAGACGTCTGGCAAATTATTCACATATCTATTTTGAGCTAATATAACTCGAAACTGTTCTAATTTTGGTTCGAAAGAGAAATAATTATCTGATGTTGCACTAAGTGCCCTTCAACTGAACGAGATTTTAAAAATATTTTTATCTCGTTTTAAGTTACTACATCCGAGTCAAATCAATATAATAAAACCTGGGATTTTCGGCTCAAAATAGGATGCACTGAGGCTGAGCCTAATTGATTTTAGCACTTGCGAGACGTATACTAAAGCGTTCTACGGAATCAACTAAATAATTGAAGACGTATTTATGAAGCCGTTCTGCGGACGATCAGACAGTGAGACAATTGCTAATCTAAGCAGTCGCACGTTTGCGTTCACGGGTATTCTTTTTTGCGTGGGGGAGGTTTGACAGTTAAAAACTAGAGAGGTCTTAACAGAAGTACAATAGCTTGGCAACGTAATGCATGTACCTGTTTTGTACCTGCTCGATATGGCAATAATCCTCACTTTCTCACGGACATCAGTACTTAACTTTAAAACGTGATCAGATATGTTTATTGCGCCATTCAATTTTCGTCTGCAAAAACGATATCCTATCTAATTTTTCATATTACTATATAGTATATATTATTTGCGCTGTATGCGCGGACTTAAAAAATATTCTATTTACAATGTGAAGAATTGAAACAACGCTATTTTTGTGCTGCATTTGAATACAGGAAATTCATTTTAAGATTACGATTTCCGCCCGGTAAATTATTGGTTATTCGTCATAAATGTCCCTCCGATATTTTTCCTCGCTGTCGAATCCCGCGCAAGTTGCGCGGCTATTTTCGTCGATGGTATGGGTGGGTTGGAAGAGAAATAAAAGTTTGTACTTGTCCCTAAATTCTCTCTGTGTCGAATATGATCATTTTGACTAATCGCATAAAGTTTTCAAGCACAAGGATCTATAATTAGGCACATCTTATACATGACTGACACGTCAAACAGTTAGAAGTTTATGATGCATTTTAATTTCCTTCCCACGCTTCCCGTCTGTTAACGTAGTTTATTTTCTTAAAAAAACTGAAGGAAGTTTGATAATCATGGAAAACTAGTGGATGTGTTTTCAGCCGTGTATCTGGTCAGGTTCTATTTAACCTCACTAGTATTACCGTTTTTAGTTGGCAGGTATTTATTCTGACAACTTGTGTTATTGGCGAAAATAATTTTATAGTGCAATGGTTTTCTAGTATATAGAGACATTGGTAACAGGCAGTTGGAGCAATTTTGTTAGGGTTCAGATAACAAAAACTATTCGACCAGGAACTTTTTGTTGTTACTTATCGATCGTGTTCAATAGAGATGTAATCTATCTTCGGGGCTCTGATTACAGCACTTGACGTCAGATTCTGACGTCACAAGATTTTAGTGTTACACAAACACAGTCATACCTGAATTAAGCAGCCCTGTATTTGTCGTACACCCGTATTAAGGCGGATTCCCATTCAGTGCAAAATGTCGTGCGATCGACTTTTTGCGGTTATCGCATGTCTTTTGAATTGCAAGCTGTCAAATGGAACGCATTTCATTAGATATGGTGAGGAGACACATTTCAAAAGAAAGCGATCGCAAACGAAGAAATTTTGCATTTCAACCGAGATATAACTTTTTTAGTGCAATCAAGCGTCTTTCCTATGGTAGCCTTGTGGTGTAGCTTGTAATTTCGTGATAGACAAACCTGTCGCAGAAGTGAACAGTACAATTCCTACAAGTTAATTGGTTGAGTTTGACGTATTAAGATATTACATTCGCCTATAGGTAAATATAACAAAACCAAAATGGCGGCTACCCGTTCAGTGTGGAAGTTACTGACAAAGAGTTAAACGAGTTTTCAAAAAATACAGTCCCCAAAAAGACAAAAGACTTGCGCAATAAACACCTCCCCTTCAGCGAATAATTGTTAAATAATCGCTTTAGTTTGGGCATTATATTCCCTGAATATGATAAATCACCACTTAGGATATAATATTTCATCAAAATTCGTTTCCCTCTGGGCTAGAGATATTTATTATTCAACATGTTTTAATTGCAACCACAAAATATAATCATAGTCTTTATATAGTCGTATAACAACAGTATAGCTCTAAGCGTCTAAACCACTGATTCACATTTCTACGAAAAAAAAAGCTTAACAAGCTATACCAAGTATCGTGAGCGCATGCCTTTCATAGAGTGATGTTAGCATTTAGCTTTTCGTAAAACAATATTAATATTTGACAGTTGTTCACTGAAGGCCAGGTGATTATCGAGAATACTTTCGCCGAGACGATGTCGCGGTCAAATTTGAAAAATCAATTTGCACGGATTTTCAAAACTTCCTTTTTTTCTTAGTACGACTTTTTTGGCGGGCAATGCATCTTTAAACTCCGAATTTTGTCGTCTAACGAGTGCGAGTGCGAGTTTTTTGCTTACCGTACCAGTCACTCTCTTCAATCAAATTGCGCGCATATGGAAAGGGCCTGGGAGAGAAATTCGCTGTTTTCGAATGGCGCGAAACGCTCTGTTAAGAAAACAGTTCGTTTAACTTTTAGAATAACTCTTAAAAGCAAAACCTTCCAACTATAAACAGCTACCCTCCACCGAGTAAACGAGTAGTAAACAGAAGAATGCGTACAAAGATGGTAACAAGAGGTTCATTGAAGACCTTAAGGTTAGTATTAAACGAAATTTTTGCGAAAAATTATCAAAACAATGACTCACATTTGATTTAAGTACTTAAGTCGTTAAGAGCTGGCGTACCTAAAAACTATGGAGGCGTCATTTTATTAACTTTGCACAATCTTTGCATGAATTTTTAAAAATATTAAGTTTACTATTGCTATTACAATAGATATCTCTTTATCTGTATAAATCAATTACTGGAATTTGTGTCATAAATTTCGTTTTTGTCCAAACATATTTTTTTTAACGTTCCTCATCGTGGAATCGCTTTCTCCTTGCCGAGTTCCCAAAGTGAGCTTTCGACGATTCCATGACAGTTCCAGGCTTTAAGTTACTGTACCTTGCTGTACTTTCATGTATTTTGAAAACCCATCATTTTAGATATGAATTAGACGAATGCCGCGCTTCTCATTCTTCAAGATGTAGTTTATCTTATAGTCTATTAAAAGTAATATATACATAATGGATTTAAAGCTTTTGAAATATGAAATGTATATAGTAATTACATATTTATGTCAAATTATTAAATAACCTTCACAAATTATACACATGGCAAGAAATTATTGCCAAAATCTTTGTCCGCCGAAATCGAACACAGCTTTGATCTGTGACGTCATTACAAGAATGAAGCCATCTTTGCATTTCGGTTGAAATTCGTTTTATTCGAAGCAGCTATTTCAGAATGAAACACGACATACGAGTTGCGAAAGTTTGTTCACCCACGCATCACACACTTACTCAAGCCGTTGACGTCATCAACTTCTTGTCTACTCAGAGAATCATTCCAACTTTTTGCCGAATGGATTTTTATACGTGAAGACTTCCAGCGCATGTTTTGGTGTAGGTTTGTAGTCCCAGTCTGCATTTCATGCACGCCACGCTGGAGGTATCAGGCGTAGCAATGCGAAACTTGGCGTATAAAAATTAAGCGCAAAATAGGCGTAGAATTGACTGAATTGACGACCCTTATATGTATATTACACAATGATTTTGGGATCGGACAAACAAAACATTTTGGTTGGCACATCTCTCCGGCGTACGGTTTACATGGAATGCACTCTCAATGGGGTCTGTCGGGAGCTGTGGACAAGCTTTCGTGCAACCTGGTAGGATTTGGCGAACGGAAATAAAGTGCCACGATCGTGAAGTACTTGTGGGAGTAAATGTTAGACAGTCATTCTTTAAAAAACTTACGAGTAATTTCAAGTTGTCCAAATCGTTATCATCAAAATAATTTTCCTGCTCTCTTTTATCATATCATGTCATATCGCTTTCTTCTAGGGTTAAACCATGCTCTTCACCTTTCACTATTTTTCGCATCTGGGGCCGCATTAGAATAGCAACTAGGGAACAGGCGATGTGTATCACGTGATCGTGATTATACATCACGTGGTACGTGATTATATATCACGTGATTATACATCACGTGGTACGTGATTATACATCACGTGGTACGTGATCATATATCACGTGGTACGTTATTGTATGCCTTTAATATCTATCTAGACGACATGATGTGTTGTATGGGAATGTCATTTTGATGCACGTGATCATGTAATACATTACCATTATTGTTCACCACAAGTTTCATATTATTCCAAAATGCCGATGTATTGCTTGATCACATGCACCAAAATAACAATCGCATATAACATATCGAGTCGTCTACGACTTACTCACGCTGGTCGGAATTTTCTCCTCATGCAGGCTCACATTGTCATTGTTCTGACATTAAAAAAAATTAAAAGTGCAGAGAAAGTTTAGGTGAACTATTTTTGCCAATTTTCTACATTTTTAACTTTTTTTATATACTTTTTTTTGGTTTTCAAAGTAATCTCCCACGCTTCATACATAACGACCGGTACTTAAGTACGTGCTAAAGGACACAAAACAGTGAAGTGAATTTGAAGTATCATAAATTATGCAATGTTTGTATACAAATGACACTCATCCAAAATTATTAATACATAAAAATTGCTCATATAAATAATTATTATTAATGAATTACATCAGTGTCGACAAATATTATGCAATTTAGTATAATCGTATAACCGTGGTTACAAGCTATACAGACGGGAACTACAATCTAGTAGCCTTAAATATTCTTTCGAACTTCAGCATATAATGGGTTTTATCCTCATAAACCGGGGAAAGAAAGAATTATTTCAACAGAATTACGAGTTTATTAGCAACAACAGTGGATTTGGAAACTTTTGAAAAACACGTAAAAATTAATTGTGTTCGGAAACATCGCGAAATCCCGAAATTTTTTTAAAATATCATATAATTTCTCAGTTAAGGCAGATTCACACTACAAAGCACGATTTATTCTCTGGGACTTGTATGACATACAAAAGAAGGGGAATTTGTCGTTGTTTTGTCTTTGGTCTGCTCTTAGCTTATTCTAACGTGTATGTTATGTTTATGTCGATCCTTATGTTGCAGCCTTGGCTGTATTTCTTTGTTTTGTCTTTTGTTTCTCCTTATGCTTATGTCGCCATTAACCAGCTCTTGGTCCTAGTTTAGACATCGCGAAGTTTTCATGTACAAAATCTAATACTAATGAGCGAAGTTCTTTGTTTCCCTTTACTTTCATTAGAATAAGGGAATGAAAAGTTCGGTGTCTAAACTAGGCCTAAGGGTAAAAAAGCATGAAACTCAATTATCGCATTTGAGACCTGAAAGGAAATTTGGGGATAAAGTACATGATAATACGTTTACCCAGAAAGGCTTTTTAGACTGCCTTTCGAGTCGTATAGTCGAACGAGTAAAACCTTGCGGTGTTAGCCAAAATGAAATACTCCAGTATCAGTCAGACTAAAACATTTTACTTTTACGCTGAGTGACATTCCGGTGTTAGACAGAGTGAAATAATCTGGTGTTAGCCAGGGTAAAATACTCCGGTGTCGGCCTGAGTAAAATACTCCAGTGTTAGCCAAAGTGAAATATTCCAATGTCAGTCCGAGTGAAATATTTGGTATTGTTGCCGAGGTAAAATACCCCGGCGTTACTGCACATGCTAGTGTAAAATACTGCGGTGTTAGTCGCACTGAAATATTCCGGTGTTAGCCGAAGTGAAGTACTCACATGAAGGGCATTTGGCCACAACGAAAAACCTTTGTTCGAAACGTCAGTGAAACGTTTTAGACATCTGGCAATTTCCTATTATTTCGCTATTTAACCCTACTACCCAGAAATACGGACATCTCACGCCTACACGTATCCGGATAAATTTGAAAACGGATAAATATTTATCCGTTTTCAAAAAAATCTACGTGCACACGTTGTCGTTTCTGAACCGTTTTTGGCGTCCACACGAAAAAACGATTTGAAAACGATTTGAAAAACGATTTGAAAACGCTAACATCGCTTACTGGGCATGCTCCTTAGAGCGAAAGGACTTCTTAGCCCAGGTCTAATCCAAAAACGTCGAGGTTTTGTCTGACGGCTTTTGTTGAGGCGTTTTAAGATGACTTGTTTTGAAGTCGGCAATGAGAGCAGCCGAATTATATTTCTGAGCTTCTTCAGATAATCTGCTTGATAATTCAGAATGGCAACATGAAGCTGGAAATAAGGCACAAGGCTTGAAATAAACCCCATCAGTATCGAAACTACAGCTTGTTTGTTCGCCATGTTCCAACACAGGAGAGCGCGTGTTGGACTGGGCTTGACACGTTACGTCATCGTTTTCAAATCGTTTTCAAATTTATTCAGATAAGCCGTCCACACGTATCCGCTCAACTGGCGTTTTCAAATTTATCCACTCTGGAGAGCGTTTTCAAATTTATCCGTTTTCAGTGGGCGAAAACGCCGGATACGTGTGGACGGAAAAATATTAGTATCGAGTTAGAAAATGCATGCAAGGTCCACAAATAGCCCTGTGTCACCCTCAGACCAGCCGAGGGTTCGCTCAAAACTCGACACTACTTGATGAGTTTTCACTGCTAGATCCATTCAAATTTACGCTTGCATTTTGATCCGTAATTGCCATCACGTGATATCTAAGAAAAAAAAACGTCATAATAACTTACGTGAAAACTGGGTCGGGAATAACCATCAATAAATAAAATGAGAATCGCGTTACTAATAAAACCTTTCTAAGTTACCATCAATGAGCACTAGTAAGTAATCACAGAAAATATTATGAACCTTAAGTATATATTAGCGCTTAGTATATCGCTCTTCAGCTGCAACGGCAAAAAGCATCTTCCCTTGTCGCAGAAATCGAGGTCCACGAGAGCAAAGATAAATGCATTCGACCCCGACTTCTTTTAATTTCCGGTCGTACATCTGATGTGAGTGTACTGTGTGTAATATTTAGTAAATATCAATACTTACTTTAACGTTCTTGAAAAAAACTTTGACTGTGTATTATCCCAGACTAATGTATATGTTCCAGGGGAAGTACAGGAGTAAAATCTGTCAAAGTATTAACCAAAACCAGTTATTTTATATTATCAACTAGCCGGATCATTTCATTTTCGATCCTTCTTTTGCTCTGTTGAAAAGGTTTTGCATGAAATGTGAGAAAAACGTTTTAAACTTTTGGCAGTTAACAACTTTTTTGATGCTTGTTTTGTCTTAACCCTTTCCTGCATGACCTCCTGGGAGCTTCCCGTTGACAAGTAAGGTCGTCTGGCGTTACACTGAGTTAAGTATGTAAAGTTGTTGGAGAGCAACACCATGCATAGAAGGGTTAAATAATGATTTTAAAAGATATCCTTAGCCCTGTTTGGGGTAACTACATGCTTAAAATACTCGTCCAAAAATGAAAATTTATATATTCTTGTAGCCTGATAATGAAATTCTCGATACCCTTAGTAAAAGACGAAAAGTTGTACCAGCCGTGGTTGGTAGTTGCAAAGCCGTCCGAAGTAACTTATTCAACTTACCCAGTATTTGGTTTAGTCGAGTGTAGAGGGTGGTCACGTTTCACTACCCACTCTTCTTCCTGGTTCTCACTATCTTTATCACTATCACGCTGTCCAACAAACGAAACGCCAAACTTGATGTCTTTGCTAAAAAAAACAAAACTGGGATTGAACATACTACACTTAGATATTTTAAAACGTTCTAATCTTTGCGGATGTCGAATTGCTTTCCTGGGAGTCTTAACTTTCATATACTGAAGCGGCTTAAGCCACAACTTTGAAAAATGATGCTCTCATATGAAAGATCTTTTAAGACCATAACTTCTTTTACAGTTTTGCATTCTGGGCGTCGTTCTCGAGTTATGCGCGTTTTTGTGATGGGCAAATTTGGAACTTTGGTGACGTCACTACATAAACGCAAAACCTGGTTAACCGTGATGTTTGAATATCTTTGGCTATATATCGAGGGAGATCAAGTGGAAGTCAACAGGCACAACAATATATGAATCATGTACATAAACCACCTCCTTAATCATGTACATAAACCTCCAAGTCATCAAGGTTTGGCCAAAATGTTGTGCGTTCATGTTGTGACATCATCAAATCAACCACCACATTTGCATATTAGCGACCTTAAGCAAGCACTGTTTTACGACGGGAACGCACGACCAGAAGTTAAAGAAAATCTGGATTGAACGTCTTTATGTCGTTCTCCCGTCGTTCATGATTTTTGTGACGAGAGTTAATGTTTTTTGACGTTAAAGCAAAAGAGTTACGACTTTCAGTCTACATTTTCCGTAACTTCCAGTGGTGTGTCCCCGTTGTAAAACAATGCTTGGTTAAGGTCGCTATTATAACTTAAAAATCATGAGAGCAAAGCAATGTAAAGGAAGTTACCAGGTAGTTTTAAAAGATCGTTGAGACACCATTATTTTTCACTATTGTGTCACTTTAATACAGTCAGTGGTAGAGTGTGTTATAGATGAAGTTAAAACTGTACTGTATGTTGTTAACTAGGGTTTCACATCTTACGATGATCTTTAGGTGAGTGATGAGTGATCATTTTTGATGACATGCCTAGTGCTTAAAAAATAGCCGCTTCATACTCAATATCTGACTTTAAATTTCTAAGCCACACCTATCTGCGTGGGTACTAGTGTTTTAGCAACGCACTTAAACCTAATATGTAAATGCTCCTTTAGGCTGACTAGGCTACATCTTATGTCATACTATTTCTGGTAAACTCAACTGAAAGATTTAAAATTCCATACTGAGATATCGTGTAAAACCATCCTATTGATTCCTGGTTTCCTTTGCATTCAAATTTATAAGTAAAGGTCTTCTTTGCCGCTATAATTGAAATGAAGGAAGTATTTATTAAACTTGATGACGAAAATGTATGCAGTGTCTGATCTAGAGGGCGCAATTACGGGATTTCCACAAAATAAAAAGGAGCCCTTCAAGTTCGTTGTCTGGGTCATTTTGGCACACTTTATTCGTCTTTTAATTTTGTCATTATTTTAATCACTGAGGCCGAAGCACATCTTCCCTACAAAATTATACTATTAATTTATATCACAAACCAAAAAAGTTGTTTACCTATGCATTCTTCGATTAACTCGGGATGCTCTGCTGCTAAAAGCTGAAAATTGAGTACACATTAGAGCGTTTCAAATGTTAAAGTTACATCCATGAACGTGTACTGTAAGAATAACGAAAACGTTACAGCTGTGACGCCATTTTACACAACCAGTTGTATTTTGTGAATGTCTACTAACCATGTGTTTCGGAACTTCTGGCATACAACCATATTGGCAGTGACATTTGCCACCATATTCTTCAGGTAAATCTTCGGCATTAAAGTAATCTAATAACTGATGAGTTTCTGTAGTACTTAAAACTATGCACTTTTTTCGTGTTTTTACATCCAAGAACGACCTTGCAACTTTCCATAAGACTGGAAACACCCTAAGTGTACATATAAAAAAATATTCAGATATCAAACAAAAATATCGGATATCGCTTTTCTAACACTTTCTTAAAAGCTCTTTCGAAAACATCTTTGCCATCGTTCCCAGCATGCTGGTAGAAAATAGAGGAAAAATATTCTTTATATCTATCCTATCTAAACGTCGTATAGGCTTAAAATATCGCTAAAACAAACTATAGAATAGCTATGCAATTTTTCAAACGTGCCATCCTTTATTCATATGTCATATGTATTGATCAGAGAGAATATAAATTGTAATGAATTAAACAAAATACAAATGTAAACATGTAATAATTTCAGCACAAATAAGGATGAACATATTATCATTTTGACTTTAAACTACGAAGTGTTTTTTCTCTTTCAGAAAACCATCTTCTAGTAGATGTACAGTGAAAACTGTTAAATCCAAGCCCGTAGTACAAGTTACATCAACCACAGGTTAGTATTCGTGTTGGGAAAGCAAAATATAACTAGAAAGTACTGATACATTTAACAATTTGGCAACGAGTCCAAGTTGTCTATGAGCAGACAGTCAACGTGGGCGCAGCCTGAGTTGACTGTCGCTCATAGACAACAAGGACGAGCTGTCTAATTGTCTTAGCAGTCGTGTAGGAGTGTCGATAACTGGGGGGGGGGGCACATAGTTATATATTCATGTTAGCAGACCATAAAAACAATCGATTTCAAAAGAGGTTAATGATGCAGAACACAAAT
>JAOBAZ010271276.1:0-14937 GCA_026546875.1 Pteroeides caledonicum
TATTGAAATGGAAATTATTATCCCGACGCAGAACGAGTAATTTGGATGCGCAATCGGAATTTCGAACTGGCTTATTACCCGAGCCAACTTTTTTCTATATAAACCGGGTCTATATATAGTATAGATGCACAGATGACGTCATGAAGACTTTACTTTTTGTATTTTTCGCAGTATATTTTGATGTATAAAACAAATAGATTGGATTTTACCGCGCGTGTGTACTGTAATAGATCACTCGACTTTCACTTTTTGTTACATACAAAAGGTCACGATGTTTTACCTTTTACTTGACTCCTTCGAATATAGATATAGATTTGTGTAAACCAATTTCATTGCTTGCCGAACCGCAAGCCTTTTACTCGTATTGGTAGCGTACCGGTATTCGTACGAAACGAGTTGCTATTCGCTAAAGAATAATTTTTCCTATATTTATTATTCTCTAGGGAACAGCAACTCGTTTCGTATGAATACGTACTACGCGAGTACCAATAAAATGTTTGCGGTATCAAGCAATGAAAATTAATTTACACATATCTACTTCCATTACTAGAATACATTCTTGAATTACTTGGGTGCCCTGTAGTTATAAGTCAGTTATAGACTCGAACTGAGGGACAATAACTGACTTAGAACCCAAGTTCGAAGTTTATAACCTACTTAAAATATAGTTAAGGAGGTGTTCCAACAAGATTTTATCGACTTTAAAGATTTGCAATGGAGATTTTGCGGGATTTCTTCACAAATTCAATCTAATTATTTATTCAAGATGTTTACGCTGTATATAAGCCCGCGGTTCATGAAAAAACCCGACTATATTTTAAGCAAGTATAAATAGCATAAGTCTGTAAAATTTCGTCATGAAAACACAGAATTGTACCAACGAAGTCACACTTTTCTGGGAGTGTTTCCGCCTGATACTCCGCGGAAATTGCTCTTCAAATACCTATGTCATACAGTGACGGATTTGGAACTCACTCTCTGGAAGTCACTATAAATTCCAGAGCTGGCCGGTAGAAATTTAAAATCGTTTAAGTTCGAAATACCTTGACAGTAATTACATTAAATTTAGGGTTAAACAATTCCAAAGAATTTACCAATTTTGGGTGGTTGTTGTTCAGATATTTTGCATTTTTGATTGCAAACTCACTCATTTATATGACTTACTTCGAAATCCGCCACTGGCCTATATCTCTGAAGATATGAGTTTGGGAGCCGATATTTGCTCACGACACTAGTTAGATCATAAACTTTGGTTTCAAAATCCACCTTAATATTCTGTTTATGTCAATGACAGAAATCTGGGTTATAAAGGATTAATTTAATTTAATTATTTTTAGAAACAATAATTTACGATAGATTCCATGCAGACATTACATAGTACGATACACATATGCATAAACAAATACGTTAAAAACATACACTTGCATGCAAGGACAAACATCTAACATAAACCCTAACATAAACCATGTTCCAAGGTGACCACAACAGCTTGCGCCAATTACTGTGCCCCCGTAAAAAAAAATATGGAATAGATGAATATTGAAATAAGAACAAAATTAAAATAAACTGTTAAAGAAAAAAAAATAGTATAAGTCAATTAAAAACAACACGAGATCTCCCCAATCAACAAACGTAATGTGTTACAAGTGACACAGATGGACTTCTACACTATCTTATTAAATGTTCTCCTGTTAGGCCCTTTATATCCCATTGGCCACCTTTAGTACTTTACTCTATCCAGATGATCTGAAAACACCGAAAAGGACTGGCACTAGTTGTCAAATAGAAATCCATTTCTCAATTAAAACGACTAAATTTCTCGAGAAATATACTTCACTTCGTTCCCAAATTTACGAGAGACTTACCATTTTGTTTATTAGACATAATTACTAAGTTTCAGCAAGTTTCATCCAGGGAAAGCAAAGATATAAGAGACTAAAGACAGCAAAATGGATTTCTATTCTGTCGCTAGTTCCAGGCCTTTTGTTCACGGTCAGATCAGCTAGATCTAATGCCAGACAATTTTGTTTGTCAGTAGGGAAAGTTTGGGCTATAAAAGGTTGATAGATATACCCTTTAAGGGCTAGTTTGCATCGCCAATATCTGGTCGTGAGTGATGTTCTGTTAGTAAGAGCTAAGAATGAAGAGTCCACGATTTATGCTGCTGACCGATTTTTCGAAAATTGTTTCCGTCATTATAATAAACTATGAATTGCGATGGAAATCGCAGCCGAAATCGCCAGTTTTAACCGGTGTTATAATATACCCAAATTTGGTGTCGTGATATTTTCTTACCTGGTGACGTCAACGTGACGTCACAAGTTTTTGTCGTAGAGTTAATGAGCTTAAACATGCGACGTTTTTGACAACACGGACATTTTGCCGTGACTGAAGGCATCGGTCGTTCTTGATTGAAATCACGCACGTCAGTCGATACAGTTTCACGTGCGTGATTTCAACCAAGAACGGCTGTCGTCATCAGTCACGGCAAATTGTTTGCACGTGTGACGTCCGTGTTGTCAAAAACGTCGGATGCTTAAGCTCTCTAATTAAAGGACGTTTGTGTTAAACTCTAATTTTAATACAAAGTTTGTTGAACCATCTGTCGTGATTAACATTGGCATTGCCAATTTCCTTTACAACGTCTTTTACGACATCGAAAAAGTGTTCTTGCGTATTTTACGTTATTACAAGAAAGTTCTTACTTTCATTATAAATAATGTTATTTATAATGCGACTTAGTCACGTGTTGACTTGGCATTCTCAAATTGATCGTCTCATAATATTCATGTAATGATTGAACTGTTTCGAGTGAATAACCCTGGCCTCAATCTTAACCAAGTGTCGAAGTGAGTAGAGTTTAGTTGATCTCTCTTGTGCTTCCAGGGCTTTTCTCCGGGTTCTCCGGTTTTCCTCCCTCAGTAAAATCAACAATTTCTGGGATAGGAGTGGTACCCACCCCTGCCTTATAGGTAGTAGCCAACGAAAGAGGAACCGTCTGGTTACCTCCGACTGCGGGTCGACTTAGTTTAGTTAGTTAGTTATTTAGTTCGTTCGTTCGTTCGTTCGTTCGTTAGTTAGTTAGTTAGTTAGTTAGTTAGTTAGTTAGTTAGTTAGTTAGTTAGTTAGTTAGTTAGTTAGTTAGTTAGTGAGTTAGTTAGTTAGTTAGTTAGTTAGTTAGTTAGTTAGTTAGTTAGTTAGTTAGTTCGAGTGTGCAGAATTAATTCGTCACCAGTCAAACGCTTTCCTTTTCCGAGTAAAATCAGCTAAGTACAGAGCTAGAGTAAAATGTGTATATCTGACCTCAGCTTCGAAAGGGTGAAGTTTTTACAGAATACCGTCGACTTTCAAGCGTTAGTTTACGTACCAGTGTGTATTTACCGTTATTATAAAAGGGTAAACAAAAGAAAAAATAAGCTGGTATTTTAAAATAACCGACAGTTTTTTTAAATCCGGCCTGAGATATTCTGAGATATTTTATTGCAATACTTTTTTTGTCACTTTCATTAATTGATTCGCCCTGCAATCAATCAATGTCTGTGTTATTTCTCCGACAACTTTCCAGGAATTTTTATCTTCTTCTAAATCTATCAGAACAAAATGAACGCGACATTCTCTTAACCTATGATGAACCAACCCAGATATGATAAAAGTCTCGCCAAACCTCGCCTCAGTGTCACCACGCACTGATCGAGTTGCACGCCACACCGTTTCCCAAGGCTCCACGCGCACGTTAACACGCAAGTAATTCTCGCGTTGCGTGCTGTTCATGCGCAATCCTTCGACCGGAAAACCAGTGGCGTATAAGACAGTGATGTGTAAGTCTTTGGTTGGCGCATCGTAAAAAATGGAAAAAGATAACTCCACTGTCACCCTGTGTTCTTCGTTTGTAACGTTTGTATGTGTTCGCGCTTCTGTAATTATAGGAGTAGTGATGTTTGCATCACACATTTGTTTATATGATTCTCCGAGTGTTCGTCTTGAATTAGTCATCCAACTAAGATCTTCTTTCTTATTACTTTGGTAATTACTGATTAACGGCGTCTGATAAATTTCCGAAGGTGATTCAATATTTAGATTGCATTTGTCGAGTGTTTGAGGTTTCATTGTGAACAATCTCAAATCAAGATTTTCAGTAGTTGGTTGAACATTAACCGATCTAGATTTCATTGTCGGCATGCCATGTTGAAATTGATCACCTCGTGATGGTGTTACGACATATTTATAAACTTCTTGTTTGCCTCGATAAAGACCAAAGCAATTGTTTAGTGAGAATTTTGCTCCATTTCCAAAACGTAAAATGCACCAATTTACGAGAAAAAACAACGTGAATGTACTTAAGATAACAGCGACAAATATCAGCCAAACCATCTGTAAGGAAAAGTATTTTATTAAATTATAAACTACTTAGGCGTTATATAATCTTAGACCAATTTATTCCCTCCAGGCCCCACGGGATGGTTGCTACGTCGACATGCTGATGCTTATATTATCTAAAAAAAGCTTGGACAACCTTCCCAACCACGACAAATACCGGCATTCCACCCTTATTTATTCTTACTTAGTGTTTATCTAAAAGTCCATGTTGTATATCATTATCAATATACATATAATCCAGGCATACCGCGAAATTCATGACCTGCGAAATCAGTGACCGTAGTCAAGGTATATTCAGTATGTAATGAAAGATTGGTGCGCCGCGCGCGCACACATATTTAATTTATATGTTCAACGCGCGTGTGCGTTAATACAATCGATTGTTCGTGTAAGACCTCAAAATACAACAACGTCGCCATTTTCTGATCAAGTTTTTAGCAAGCGTCATGAATTTGAAATAAGCAGTGCAGTTAAGTGCCACAACAGGAAATTTGGTATTCTCCCAAATGAAAGATCTTTTAAGACTATATAGTAACTTTTTCTGTTTTGCATTCTGAGATGTCGTTCTCGAGTTGCGCGTTTTTGTCATGGGTAAATTTGGAGCTTTGGTGACGTCACAACATGAACGCCAAACAGGTTAGATGTTTGAGTATCTTTGGCTAAGGACTTGAGATGAAAACCCACATGCACAACAGTGAACCATACACACATACCGTCGTTTTAAAGAAATATTGTTCAATTTCGACAATTTGTTAAGTTATGAACATTTAGCGAAAATGCAAAGCGTTCATTATATGACGTCACAAATCAAGCACTAAATTTGCATATTGTTATAACTTGAGAATAAATCACGGGAGCAAAAAACTGTAAAAGAGTTACTACAGTATATAGTTTTGAGAGTTCTTTTATTTGAGAGAATATCATTTTCCCGTTATGACACTTTAAAATCCGTGACCAATGTCATGTTTTTCGTAGTGGTCATGAATTGAAAAAAACGCTTGACGCTGTCAGGCGTTTTTTGTTGTTTTGAACGGTTGCCATCAGTTTCTTGCGAGTAACTATCAAAACTGTATTATGTACTGTCACTCACTGTTAGTGGTTTATAAATATTTCATGAACGGTTCTTCTGCATAACGATCTTTGGTTTTATTTCTTCTAAACTCTATCTCTTATGTACACATTTCACAGAAGGCCTTTCGCGTTTCTTTGACAGTATGATATCATTTTCTCGTGTATCTATATCAAAACACTATCTTATATTTATTCATACTGAGTTTAAAGACCTTTTAGTGCAACTGTTTATAATTGGTGGTTTGTACTGATTATTTTCGGTGTTCCCGGTTGTCTAAAAGTTGACATTTTGTTAATTTATACGATTTATAGCTCTGCTTAATATACCTTAGAAGGCATCGTATTAGTTTTTGGCGTTATCTATCAACATTTTATTTTATACTCTCTTACATAATATGATAATTAGCAACTGTTTAGTATCGCATGATATGTTCAGTTCTTTGGGCCACAAAAGTTGAAAGTTTATCAAATAAAAAACAGTTTTAGAAAGCGTTTTTTGCTATTCTGCACTTATATATAGATATATGGTGTCCGTTTCTGGCGTTACATTTTATATTCTTCGTTACTTGTATTCTTATATTAATTTTACATTCTTACGATGTTAATAATTAGATACGTCTAGTTCACCAGTACATGATATTTTTCTTAATGGCATTTGCATTACATTTTATGAAGACATTTTTGCACTACGGCGCACAGTGTTTCGTTTCAGAGGTCGGTTAAACTATCAAAACACCGTTTTATACTCTTACCCACAGTATCGATAGTTTACAACAGTTCTATTAGTGTTTCGCTCGGATGATCACTGATGTTTACTTGGCCACATGGCGTTTGCAATCAGTTGGTTTTTTCTACGACCAGTGCTTTGAATATTAGTTTCTCGTTACAGCAACTTCAGCCTACAAACCTCGGATATAACTTCGAAATAATAGATAATTTAAAAAGTATCACAGCTGCATGTAGGGTTGGACAAATTTACACTTGAATAACTTTTGTGAATTTTTGCCGGTAACGCTGGAACGTGACAAACTGTAGGTCGTGTAAACGCTTTACCTTAAAATGTCATGCAAAATGAAGTCCTCTAGGAAGGTATAGACAAAGTTGATACTGTTTCGTAGTTATGATTATGGTAGAATCCCAATAATGGAAACAACTACAAAATATCTTTGCCTACTGCTGCGAACCGGCCACTTGCAAAGCTATCGATGCAGCTTTGGCGTTTGTTTGATTTCTCGATGATTGAAAAAACACTTACTATAACTCCTTACCTCACTAAAAAGTTTCTTTTAAGTCGGACATTCGAAACTCTTCCCCTTGTTTACATTTTTCTCCATTTTCTTTCGTCTGTCACATAAGTATGGTTTGTATAAGGTTAATTGCTAAAATGCAAATGACCTCGTTCAAAAGACGTTTTTTTCAATATAGATTTACTTTTGTCTCCAACCATTGCGGTCTTCAAATATTTAGCATATTAATGAATTGGATTATTATCGTAGTAGGTCGCAGAAGTCGTGACACAATCTTCGACTAATCGCTTTATGTCTAGCATATTTTATTAGAGTGGGGTTTTTCTCTCGTATAATTGAGGTAAGATGCTTCTTGTACAAGTTCATACGCTCGAAATTTGTACTGCAGTGCTGACGAATCGAGTACGTTGTCTTGGAAACAAAGTAGCTTAAAGTGGTTCTAAATGGGTTAAACGAAAAAGTCCGACAAAGTTGTGAAATGGCGGACAGCATTAGATTTTTATAAGGTTTTGTTTTGAGTTAGTGTTGGGAGTATTCAATTGGAAGTTGGAAGTAAATCATATCTTATTTAATATCTAAAATCAAGAAATTGTCATGTTGACTGATTTAATTATTTTGAGCTTATTTACACTGGCTGTCTTGCCAACTAATGTAATTAATAAGAGGCAATTTGGGAATATATTTATATAGTGTCAGTTTGTTGTGAGTCGTGCAGAGCTTATGGCATGTTTGAGATAATTGCGAAGAATTTTGTTCATGAGATTGCATAAATTACAATTTAACAAAAAGATAATATCTTGCTCAATTTTGCAGCTAAGTTGTGTAGACGTAGTGAGTTTGAAGTTTTAATTGTAGTACTCTATTGGTTCGAGGATAATATTAAGTGGAAACTGAAGTTTGTACACTGCCCATGTGTTAACACGACATTATCATCTACGCCAGGCCGAATGGTTTCAAAAGGGTTATTGCTGTATCTTTTACATTTTACACATGACTGACTTGAAAATTAACAATTCACTCAATTATAGATAAATCAAAGTCAAAGAGCAGAAATTAAAATGGACAAATAGTAGTCCCCTTAACAAAACGTTATCATTTGTTGCTCACGACACACAACAATATACTTATACATAAAGTAAACCTAAAGTTCTTTATAATATTTCATAAACTGTTGCTATATACAATGCTTTGGTATATAGAATTTTTGTTCACATGAATATTTATCTTGATGATAATCGGTAGATGAATGTGGTAGTTGTCGAAAAAATATTTGTATCTGTACAATATAGATTTCTCCAAAGTCCGCACATCAATTGCCCACCGGCAGTTTATTCCAATCATATGTTACGAAAAACACTAGAAGGTTTCCGTCAAACCATATTATAGAAATTAATTTAGTGTATCAACAGAAATAGAATGAAATGTTCGCTGCTATAGTTTGCAAAATGATATTTGTTTGTAATGTATCTTATCTTTTTAGCAGTATTGTTTTAGGATTTATTAATCTCGTATTATTATCGACTTATACTATCGCCTTCTTTCATAAGTCAGTTACTACAACTTACCTCATCATCGTTCTTTTATTTCTTCACCCACTGGACAGAAGCTCCATTTTTCAAATTGTTTGAAGTAGAATTGCACGTCAAAATAACGAAGTACTAGAAAGAGATATCGAGCGTTGCTCTGGTGTCGCGAACTGCACCAGATAGTTGGAGATACTGTATTACTTTTCCTTGTTTGATACCTACTTAGATAGTACTAGTGTAAAAAGTTTGCTAGTTCAGCTACAGGAAAGTGGTAAGACTTGAGTTGATGTCAACTGAAATATTTCCCCATGCTCTTCCGGCGTGGGTTATTCTCCGAAGTATCTCCCAACAATATTATTATTCAATCATTTATAAGTGGTCGAAATTCGATAACCGTCATATTTGCTATTGATTTGCTGACGTTTTTAGAGTGAAGACTCTTCAATTTCACCCGAGCAAACTTCCTATTTCGTCTGACAAAAGACCTTAATTTGGTCCCAGTGAAACATGCTCAAGTTTGACAGTTTTCGACTATTTCACAGAGTGGTTCCGTAAATTTAGTATAACCTACACACCATCTAAACTTGTTATTTTGATAACACTTGGATCATTGTTATTTATCCGATTTCATTGTTAGCTTGTTGAATTATTTATTTGACAGCGTGCATTAATTCACGAACAAACAACAAAATTAAAAACAGATATTAGATGTCCCTCACTTGTGTCGTATCAGCTGCAATCTGAAAACGCAATAACTACATGTCGTTGGAAAGAGTTTAATTTGCAACACTAACTTGTGTAGTCTTTAGAAATCTTAAAAATGTCTAAGGAGTCGACAGACTTATGCAGGCGTCCTCTTAAATTGAAGTCTTACAGTTGAACAGAAACTCGACTTCCTGGATCTGCTTTGTATTAATGTTACACATAAACTACAGCGAAGTATTGCTCCGTCATTTAAGATAAAGGACATTTGGAGTTGGGTAAAATGTATTCAATTGAAATACGGTGAACTGGGATGTGTTAGAGTCTGGGTCTATAATCTAGGATTCCTTTTGTGCGCATTCGCAAAAAAAAATCGGTTGACAGATCAAGTTAATATTATAGGTTTATCAAGTTATTATAAATGAAAAGCCAAATCGGCGTGAGCTATAATTGAAAAGATTTAAACCTTTTGTTAAAGCTGAATTAAAAAAACAAGTTTTAAAGGGGCTTTTTTGCAAGCCCGATCTTGTAGGGTTTACAAGTCGATTAAATAATCTGTAATTGTGGTCGTATTAACCAAGAACAACAAAAAAATTTTAATTTCTTAGTTGCTATTCTGAAACCAGAATGATTTTTTAAAAGTTTCGGAGATGTTTGGTTGCCGAGGGCTGAAATTTTGAGTTTTTTGGTGGGTGGTTAGCACGTGTACTAAAACGAAAGTGGTTTTTGACAATTTTTTTAAGTGTTGGTGGTTGATTTTAGATTTATAATATAAGGTCCAACTTTATTGTTGACGACTTTTACTGCTATAGTAGAGCAACAGAACAGAAAATATAAAAAATATTCATTCTGGTCGGAACTTTTGTGTCCCCGCATATGTTGCTTCGAGCGAGGCTTCGAGCATCTTGGTGGCCATGTTTCTCCCAAGTAAACAAGTTTTTTTCAACAACTATGCCTGTTTTTGTAGCTGAAATATATCAGAACAATTTTTTTTATCATGTTTATGTTATAAGATTTAGGGTTAGGGCTTGGATCAAGTATATTTCACAAAATAGCTCGTTCTTGAATATTTCAACTAAATATGGTAACCTAATATTTTGTATGCAAATAAGTCATGCTTTGATAAACGTTGTTGTTCCCAATAAATTATTGAGGTTGTTAAAACGTTGTTACCAATAACTTTAGTGGTATACAACGTGCGGATCGGCTATTTTATCAGGTGTCAACCAGTGAGCTCGATACTTACTTTATATAACTGGAGGGAGATCTTTGGATTGCCGACCACACGTTCTAAACAGTGCAAAAGACCGAGCAAAAGGACTGGAATTACAATTATAAACTTGGCGTCACTTACCAGTATTGCGAAAGTTCTCGAGATCTCCCTCCAGTTATATAAATCGAGCTCTCTGATGTCTGCTGAGAATGCGAGCCCACACAAGAACAAAAATTTTCTAAATTTGATGAATATGTTTGTGTTGTGGCTTTGGTAATATAAAACGTGAAACCGTTTCGTCTTCACTTGATTCATAAGCAAAACTTAACGATACACTTTGGCATAGACTCGGGTCATCATCATTTTCAACAGAACTTTCACCGTCTCGAACTCCGCTAGCACTTCTCATAACCGGATGACTGTCGCCGCGTTTTTCCTCCACTTGTTCACGAACGTTAATTGGTTCGTTGTGGTCACATGGTTTCCTCTCCGACATAAGACAACTGTTCAGAAAATTGGGCGTAGATGATCTCTTATTGTCAATCAAGTCATGCATTTTGTGAGATTTTTGAAATAGCTGTCTTGTTTTGTTTTTTTCAGGACATGGAAAATGCAAATTTGTGGCTTCTGATTGTACGTCAAATACACTTGCACCACGAACAGTTTCTACCTTGCCTGTGTTATTCAGGCTTAGTTCATTTGACCCAATTTCATCATCTCTATTTCCAAAACAACTGGCTCCTCGTAAGTGTTCACCGCCGTCCGACAACACTGATTCCTCACGACGAAACGTTAGAGCGTAATAGTTTGTGTTATCCGAAACTAAACGATTCAATTCTGATGCTAAACGATTGTTACCCAAACTTACACGATTGTCATTAGATGATAAGCGATTGTTATTCGATACTGAGCAGTTATTTGTCGACACTACCCGCTTGTCCAGGCCTAAAAGGTTGTCGTCCTTGATGAACCGGTTATCCCTGGCGGTTAAACGACTATCACCGAAGCTGCTTGCCCCACGATTGTGATCTTCAGTAAATGGTACATTGCTGTAATTATCTTTGTTCTTCACTTTATTCTGACCAGGAGCATGAAATCCTTCACAATTTTTTGTTAGATTTTTTTTATTTTCTTTTACAAAATTTTTGCCAGGAAAACCATGTCTAAATTTTGTTAAACGTCCTTCAGAAAGACTCCGTGCGTTTTCTGAAGAGCTTTCTCCTCTTGAAAACCCAGAATCAGTGCTTTGACCACGTGTTGACTGAAGACTAATAGAATACTTTGGAGTGTGGTGGCTTTCGGTTTTTCCGTTACCTGAGGATGTATGTTCTTGCTGAACTGGATGTACTGCCGTACATTCTCTGTAATTGCTCGTTATATCTTGAGCATTTTTTTCAGCTGAGATTGGCCGCTCAGATAGGTACTCTGTGCTTTTCAGTGATGACGTAGCCTGCTCAAAACTCTGTGACGTCAGATCATATCCTGTTAGAATTCCGCTTGTCGATGACGTCACACCAGCTTGTGGATCTTGCAAAGACTCCACACGAATGGAAAGATTACTCTCACTCCCACTTCCAGGTGCACTTTGGGATTGAGAGTAGTTGTTGATGTAACCTTGCATAGAAATTATGCCTGACTGATTGGTATCGTTTACAGACTTTTTTAACAGTTCCGAGGAAGTCGAGGGACTCGTGTGTGACTTACTAGAACTCTGGCTACTGTTAGGGTATATAGTGGAATGATTGAGGTGGCTGTGATGGTCATGATACGTATGGTTTATACTTTTTGAGGACTCACCAGTTGAACCATAGCTAAGATGTGTGCTCGGTAACTCTCGGTAAGCTTGCGAAAGAGATTCGACTACTTCGTTTTCTTCTTGTTGTAAAATAGAGTGCGTTGTTGGATAAACAGTTGAAGGAACGTTTGGAAAGCAGAGTTTTTGTTCAGAATTTGCCTCAATGTACGTACTTGATTTCTCCAGTTCTTTCTTTCGTGATTTGTCACAACAGAGAAATGACGAGGACAACACAGCAAACAAAGTGAACACACAAATCGTGATTAATGTTATAGGAATAAATAACCACTGGAGCTTCCATCCTTCTGTAGACAAATTTTTGTGGATCTCTTCTGGAAGTAAACAATAAAATGTCTTTTAACGATTTTTGTATATATTAGCTGCCACGATGTTTGCTCGCTAGCTACTTAAATCCCTTCCTTTTCCGCTCCTTTCTCTCTCCTTTCTCACTCCTTTCTCCTCTCTGTCCTTTCTCACTCCCTCCTTCCTCCCTCCCTCCCTGTCTTCCTTACTTCCTGCTTTCTGTTTCCCTTTCTCCCTGCCTCCCTCCTTTCTCCCTCCCTCATTTCCCCCTCCCTCCTACATGTAATTATCTTCGATGACACATTTTCTAGTACAACATAATATCCTTGTTTTGGTTTTTGCCTCGTTTGTATGGTTGCCTAATCACGTTATCAAATATTCAGTCCTTCAAATCCAGCAATCCTTAAACTTCTAATATCCCAGACCCAGGCCCTCACTTGTTACGCGACCCGCGTTTAGTATTCGCCCGAATTTTGTGTGGTCGCAAATTCACTAAAATTTTCGATGTATTTCCTGTGAGCGATATATATGTACGAAATATGTTTGGATAAATCTCGAAACTCTTATTTTAGTCAAGTAAAAATGGGTGAATTAAAATAAAAACAACTGAAAGAGACTTGTTTTTACTGGTGGCAGCTTTGAAAATTATATATCCTTAGACAAACACAGTGTATTTTTATAAAATAACAAATTTATTCAAAAAGCTCTTACCATATCCTTTATATAATCCCATGACGGTATATTCCTTTACCATTATTGTTATTACTATTAAGAAAATTGTAAGACAGGATACACGATCAAAAGATGACGGAGCATTGTTCTTTAATTAATAACTCTGATTGAGTGCTGGTTGCGTCAATCTTTTAAATATATATTGCTAACAGGTCCCTCTCAAACCACCGAAATTTCTACAAATTACCAAATCATTAGGGCTATCACTGTTATAAATAAACTTCAAATGTTTTCTATCGCTTTGACTATATCGAAGATACGATTTCTTTACTTCTCGGAATTTGTTTGTATAGTTAAGTTGGCTTTTTATGGAATTGAATATTCATAATAATAATGATAATAATAATAATAATAATAATAATAATAATAATAATAATAATAATAATAATAATAATAATAATAATGTTTGTTAGATACTTGACTATCTGTCCACATTTTGTCCTGTTTTACAGTGATTGTACTTATTTGTTCTTGACAGTTTGTTTGATAGGTAAATTATTTGACTAGGTGTAGGCAAATAATTCCAACTGCTGAAAAACGTCCGTATATTTTTGTGGTTTTAATTTTACAACGTTGAACGTCATTACGAGTTGTTTTATTCTGCGTTTCATGTCATTTCGTGGCTTGAAGTTGACAACAAATGAAATAAAATCAATATTTGAATCAACATTCTCTACCTGAACACTTGACAATTTTGCTGCATATCAATTTTAAATCATTGTAGTTCAAGAATTTTTTTAATCGGAAGATCACTAGAGGATGGGCATACACCTATCTATGACATACACATACGAAATCTTTCTTGTCTCTAGGGTGAATGTCAAGACATAGCATTTTAAATCGGCACAGTGTCATCAACACTTAAAACTCCGTAAACCTTTTTAAGTTATCATATGATCTTGCTCATGCTAAACAGTATTAAATACAGGTCTATGGTGAAATTGTTTTAAAGAAATTAACTTTACCCAAGAATCTATTTTCAATGAAATATTCTGTTCTGCGTTGTCAGTCATTTGGACATGACACTGCATGTGCCTTTCAACTTTTCAAATACCAGGTTGTCGTTACCTGGTTCGAAACAGAATTCTAACTTTCAAATACAAAGGTCCTTGTTACATTGTGCAATTTTTCATGCAAGTCGTAACGCTGGATTTAAGAATATACAAATATAGAAAATAAAACATTGGCTCACGTTTCACGTTGTTAGATTTTTCTAACATACTTTAAATCCAGCTTTGCGAGTCGAGTTCCATGAAAAATTGTAACAGGGACTTTTTTATTCAAAGTTAGAATTCTATTTACCTACGCCCAACCAGTCTCAAAGCTAACGCGAATTTCACCTGCAAGATTATTGAGAGGGTAAGCGCCGTGTTTACCGCATGGTAATACCCTGCGGCTATTTGACTGAGATTACGTCATTGTGGTTGATTTAATATGAACAGCATTTTGTTTCGTTTCGTGTTTAGCACGAAATCACTTTTTTTATATCCTACTGACTGTAGGTTAATTTTAATAATTAAGGCATTAAATTACAGGAAATATCAGTAATGTGTTGTGTATTTTTCAGAAAGACAAACGAAAGTCCATAAAACAAAATTGTCGTCGGACTTGAAACACGCTTAACCAAGCCGAGCCAATGTGACAACGAGTAAGGCTAAGAGTAATTTATTAATTGTAGGCAAAGATTAGTGAACACTGCTGTGGCCATTAGAAATCACATATTTAATCAGTTTGCTGCACCTTTTTCAAATTACTTTCAAATTACCACAATTGTTTATAAATTTTACTAAACAGAAGGGAGTGGAACGATCGTTGCTTTGTGCAAAATTATCACAAACCTATTACAGTATGTTTTCTTGTATAATAACTGTTCTAGTATACAGCTCTTCTTATTTACATTCAAATTCACCCGAAAAATATGTGTACTCGAAGTGTATTATTATTATTATTATTATTATTATTATTACTATT
>JAOBAZ010271387.1:0-14932 GCA_026546875.1 Pteroeides caledonicum
TATTATAAGACCGGGAGCTGTTGCAAAATATGGAACATCATATAGTACGTGCGTTCACAGCTCTATAAAACAGCTCTATATGCTCTATACCATGGTGCAAAAATGCTTACCAGCACAATACGTATTGTTTCCGTAATAACCGACGTTGCAATTGCATTCGTACAGAGTCGATCCAGAGTCTGTATTGGAACATACTGCATCTTGGTGACAAGGATTTGGTACACAGTGATCAATATCTACATGTTATAAGATAGAATGTCTTATTTCTTGTTTAATTAATGAAGCATTTTCAATTTAACAAAGGCAAATTTTCCCCAACAGGCTGAAAACACATGTTGTTCTCCATTTGTTTTCGCAGCGCAAAAAAGAAAGTATTCCCCACAAAAATGCAGTTATCCCTATTTATATCCGATCAACTGCTTAAACGAAAACCTTTAACCTCTCGAGTGTTTTTATAGTTTAATCGTCTGCTCCTCACGTTGTAAGTGTTAAATTGTCGGGACTGTTAAGCGGCGTGGAGTGCAAAACCGTATTAGATTGTAATTATACCCAAACTCTAACCAAACCCAATCCGACAAGCCTGTTTTGCGTCAAGATAAAATTTCCATTCCATTAGAACGCTATTTGACAGGAAATTTTATTACGACGCAGAATGCTTCATTCGCCTAAGCAGTCGTAACTAGGAACTAGGTTATTGTGCGTTAAATTGCACGAAAAATCCAATAATTTCCTGGGTTGTAAATTACAATCCCAGTAATTTTATGCACAATCAAAAATTCATTAATTCACACTGCCCCGTTTCAGTCACATGATGGTACTGGATACCTGGTAAAGAATTTTGATCCAACCCTTAGGACTGGATCAAAATTAATTCAGTTCAGAAATCATTCGTGTTAGATGTTACTCCATTCGGACTGGATTTCAAGTCCTTGCAGTTTGATCCAATCCTCTACTTCGCCTCGGACTGGATCAAACTGCGCGGACATGAAATCTGGTCCAGCCCTCATAGTCAGATTTAAAATATTACGTATTTAACGGTACTTTCCCATAGATTTTGATTTATTGAATCAACGTTTCGACTAAATCGCAGTATTTATGAGGTTTAGTGGAAATGAAAGTGCATATAATCAAGAGAGGCACAATGCTCAGGTGATATTTCGAATGTATTACAGAATCATTTTCAACCTAAAAAAATACAAGCAAGGGTTTCTGGTCTACAGATTTTTATGTCCAGGTTGTGAAATACTGGCATCGCTTGCAATTACACACGATGAAAAGAACATAGATTCTATTATACAGAAATTCTAAAGCTTCTAAACATCTCATATTTCAATTACATTAAATTGCGCGTTTTTTACTGTACATTTATTTTACACTAGTACTGATGAGAACTAAAACTTAGTCGAAACGTCAATTCCATAAACCCAGCTGGTTTGAGTGTTGCTGAAGTTTATGATTTAACAACATTAATGCGAAGCCTTTTTTTAAGCTGTCAACTTAATGAAATAAGAAGTTGTGAAATTGGGTTGAAATAAAAATATTATAGAAAACTCTAACAACGTCATTTTAATGCAAAGCTACTGGTATTTCATGTCGGTGCTTACACAGCTTAACATTGAAACTCACGCCTGGGTTCGCATCCCAATCTTTATGCAATTGATTGAATTTGTCACACGTATACCTGTACAATTTTTCCCATCGCCTGAGTATCCGTCTTTACAGCTGCATGTATAGGAACCAATTGTATTATTGCAAGTCGCGTTGACATGGCATGTACCCATCACCCCACACTCGTTGATGTCTATATAAAATATTTAAAAACAAATCCAGACTTACTTTAGATCCAGATTGGTCGACATACATAGAAGATATTACACGCTAGTGCGAAGATATAAGGTTTATTTTCGAGTGGCAAAACAATATTTCACAAAAGAGCGCAGCGAGTGAATAAAATATTGTTTTTGACATGAGAAAATAAACTTCATATCTTCAAATTGCCGTGTAATGTTCTTTTTATTACATAACAAAATGAGGCAAAATGAGAGGAATAAGGTGAGGAACTTTAATTTTATGCTTTACTTTGTTCGATGTTTCGCTTTTCACCCTCAAAAAGGCTCTAAAGATTGCGAGATCATGTTATGTTTTTTGACATTGTTTTCATTACCATTTTCTGTCGAAAACGTCAATTGCATCGTCTGCATCATCATATGAAATTTCGACAAAAATTCATGTGACCATCTTTGAAGCCAAACAACAGACAAGCGTGCGAACATCCGGGACATTTGCTACATAATTTTTCATATCTTCACTGGTAAAAACATGAAAAATATGAGTTTCCAGTTGAACATCTGCATTCATATAATAAAATACATTTCTTTGACATTTTAGAATATTGCTAAGTAGTGCATGTTATTTGTTATTATTCATTTATAAAATTTCATGGCTTCTGATCGTGTAATAACCATGTGTGACGTTTTAACGTGGGATGCGACTTTTTTCTTCCAGGTTATGAAGTCACAACGTGGAAGAAAAAGTCGTATCTCATGTTTTGACGTCATGTCAGTGACGACGACAACAACGTCCCCGAAGGAGCGGGAATGAGAAACAACATAAATGGCTCCTCAAGGCAAAGCGTTGCCAACTTTGAGGAGGCTGAAATTAAAAAAACACACTAGATTTCAAGACAAGATTTGCATAATACAAAACATCAACGAAAGTTTGTAAAGTGATTTTTGAAATTATTTAAAAGCAAAGAAAGTCAATTTTCCAAAAAAAAAACAAAGAAGTTGCCGCTATACAAAAGAAGTCGTTACGTCGCGGGCGTAGAGGGAGGGGTCCGTACATTCAATTCGCTATGAAAGCAATTGGCTTGGCTAGAAAACACAATCCCTAATCCTGGCAATATACCTAACTCGGTCCTCCTAGCCTAGTCCTCACTTTTCGCCCGGAGTGTAACGTTTCCCAAGGAATCGTACACTGCGATCAGAAAAACAGACGGGGTATTATAAACGAAAAGTCCATTGTGTTCAACACGATTTGGCTTAAAGGGGTATTTCCATGTTCTTCAGAACATTTATATCATCAAGGACAAAGTACTCGGTGAAGCCAACACTGTATACCAAACTCAATGTAGGCTACTTTTATGGAGGAAAACGGGCTTGCGAAAACAGGACATAAACTGCCACTAGCTGACAAAAGCATTAAAAAGTAATATTAAAGTGGCATTCTTTACACGGGTAATCTAACTACTTTCCAAAACAAACAAAAACTTCGTGAACTTAAGAAAATCGAGTTTGCTTTAATGTAAACAGATCGTGAAAGAAATATGTAATGAAAACAAAAGACGAAATCACAAAAAAGCACTGGGTAAACGATGCACAAGCAAAGGAAGATGGGATGATGGTTGAAAATGGTGGTCCATTCTGTGCTGTATAGTTCTTTGGAAAATCTTCGAGCCAACTAAATACAGAAAACGAATTTCTGTTTCAAAGGCCAAAGTCAAAAGTTTCTTCTCGCAATAAACATGCACGCTTGGTAAAAAACCTTTCTAGGAAAGAGATTTTTCAGTTGAATACACAAACCACTCCATCAGAGCGACCACAATCACAATGGCCTTGGTAGAAACGGATGTGAAGCAAGGCATATCATGCCCGTGAGCGGCCACAGAAAAATATAAAAAGCTGCAGCAAAACTGATGAAGCTACGAGAACTAATGAAACTACGAAAATTATCAGCTACTTGATATGTCTGTTACTCCTCTAATACTAATTGCACGAATGATGTAAATTCTGCTTTGTTAACAGACTCACAAGAAAAGGGTATTTTAGGAATTTTCAACTTCCAAAAGAACGACCTAAACTTCCAATTGGTTTTTTAAAAATATGTTTATAACTGCAAAGCTGACAATCAAAACTAGGTTTATTATTTTTCTATTTAAGAATTTGTATACGAACTTTGAAAATATTAAGAGTTCGCTTGTTTTTTTTCCTACACAGGATGTGTTATGGGCTTCAATAAATTAGGCTAAAGTAAAAAACAATAATTGTTGTATAATTTATTCAAAGGAATGAAAAATTACGCGCAGTGACAACGAACGCGGGCCAACAAACTAATAATTACCAGAAAATTCAACACAGGTTGGTACCTGTCTTGAATTTTTTGATAATTATTAGTTTGTTGGCCTGCGTTCGTTGTCATTGCACGGATTTTTTCATTCCTTGAATAACTAACACAACAATTATTGAAATCGGTTTTCGCACGATATGAAGAATTATCCAGCGGAGGTTTGTTGTTACCAATCTCAGGCGACACGCTCAACCTATATTCAGTTAGCACATGTTATCTGCGAAACTGAACTCAGTAATTGCTTTATTTCGTATTTAAAGAAAAGCCATAAAAATACTGCTTTAAACTAATCACGGAAGATATTTGCTCACCATAGCCCTTTGTGAAATAACACGACAACGGTCAATATAAAAGTTTTTTACCTTTTTTATATTATTTACATATTTTTTTGTTCACTGCTCTTTTATACGCGAATATTCTGAGCTAATATAAAGCCCATATAACAGTTAACCAATTACCTGTACAATTTGTGCCATTTCCTGTGAATCCTGAATTACATGTACAAGTGTAGGTACCAGTTGTATTATCACAAGTTGCGTTTTTGTGACAATCATTCAGGCTGTTGCATATTTTGACGGCTAAATCCAACCAACAAAAACAACATTAGAATCAATATTTTTTAAATTTTTTTTAAAGAGTTTTGTTATTTTAGTTTGAAAAGTGCCAGACAATAAGATTTACTTCCCTAATTTATAGTTAAATTGTCGTAGTTTCAACAAGATGGGTGGGCGTTTTAAGCGAATGGCTAGTATACTCTTAATGCAAAGTTTTACAATTGAATGCTACTTATTACTAAATCATCTTTAGAGAATGGCATGAAAAAGAAAGTATATCATGATTTCTAACACTCTAAAAAGATACAAAAAAGTACTGCCTGAAGCGAGATTTGAACTCACGCCTTCGAGATACCGCTATTTAGGCACGAGAATTGATAGCGAGTTTTTAATTAACTTAACTAAGTGCACTAAACACTTGTTTCACCCATTACACGCCGTTCTAGCAATTCCTGAAAGCTCAATGACTAAAGTAGCGGAACGGCACCTCGCAGGTGGGAGTTGCCGTTCACCTTGCTTCAGTCACCATGTTTTTCGCATCTTAAATATAATGCACTTCTTTTTTAGTGAGATATCGCTGGATAAAACTACAACAAACTTGCTATTCTTGATTTATGTGACGTCACTGCGGTGTTCAACTTTACGTAGAGGCAAAATTGCTTCATATTTTGGAAATCGTTTTCAGTCACTCACCAAAAAGTAGGTTTCACATACAGGGCAGGCAACTAGATGTCTGGCTTTATACTTCATACCCGTACCCAGGGACAGCACAGCGACGTCACCGAATACAAGTTTTCTTGTTGTAACTTTAGCAGACTATATCTCCTAAAGCTGTCTTTAATTGTCAAACCTCGGCTTTTTTGACTTTCCCTTCAAAGTAATTAAGAATAAATACTCCCAGAACTCGAAAAGTAGAAATGTTATTTATATTGATATTCGATCTATTGTTGTTTTTGTCCAAATCAACTCTTAAGTGCACTAATATCTCACGTTACAATGTTGTTACTGTGTAGTGTCAACCTCTGACGTCACAATGGTCGGGTTTCAGTGATCGTCAGTTTTTTACATAACTGAACAATTAAAGTCAGCGTGTTCTTAAGCATTGTTATTAGACAATCGAAAATTAGAAATTCTGCAGCAACGTACTTGATTACATGCCGATTGTTCTGTAGACTGCTGCACTTTTCTACTTCTTACGTCATTGTGAAGTGGCATTTTTAAAGGGGGGATAAAACGTTTTTGAGCATGCGCGGTAATTGTGTACAACTTTTGGTTTGATGCACATCAGTACACCGACATGAAGTATTTCGCATGTTATTGTTGAAAGCAAAGCATTTAAGTTCTTGTTTTCTTTAAATTGTCTCCATTGGTCGAATGCATCGAGCAAATACACCTTTGAGGCATCTCTACGTGCCACATATGCCTTTCTTTTCTCCTTGCTTGTGCTTATACTCGCACTTGATGAACCAACATTCAACGGACAAGACGACGTCGAAGGATCCACCATGTTGCAATGTTGTTTTAGCTTTGGCGCGCGCCAAGCATGGACTAGAACAAGCGATACTGACTTCCGGAGGAGTCTCCTGTATAGACACTTCGCGCATACTCAGAAACGACTTATCTCCCCCTTTAAAGCGCCGAACGGCAGTACATTTTCGTCGTCTTGTTAGCTGTTAGCTGTTAGCTGTGAGCTGTTAGCTGTTAGCTCTTAGCTTGTAGCAAATCAGCGCATGGCATGGTCCGATGTTCCGAGAATCCACAAGAGCTGTCGATCTTTACCTTGTGCTCGGCCACTGACAACCACTGATATTAAGTTATATTTCTTATTTTCGGTAATTTGCTCATTGTCTTAGTCCTTTCTTGGTATTGGTGCTGGTGTAAGTATTAACGGACTATAAAGCTTAAAGCTTCGAGCATTTGTAATAGACCACTAGATGATTTATACTAATTTACAATAGCTTAATACGTCAATAGCAAAAGTTTAGTATGCTTTAGCACACTGATATATAGTTCGACAGTATACTGTACGGGTACCGTTGCTATGTTTTTAAATAATTTTCCATAATAGGCTTATTTTTTCGCTTTATGCCTAAAATCTACTATTTTTTCACCTCCGATTAAAATTAAGTGGGGAATCAAGTAAAACTAAGTGGAAGATTAAATTTTTGAACTACCTTAAGTTTAACTAATTGTACTTTTATGAGTGAACCTGTGCTTTTCAGTAATATTAAAAGGTTTGTACAGTATAACTTTAGTTTATAGCAAGCGTGCAGAAATTATCAAATAATAAATGTATGAATTTAAGTAAAGATGTAACAGATGTTGGACCTTGCGAATCTACGTCCCGGGGGCTTCTAATGTGGTTAATAAATTTCCGTATTTTTTCTTGCGTTTTTGACGATAAATTTACGGGCAACAAACTTCACAACAATACTATTTAAAATATCATCTCGACGGTCAAGGAGTTATTCTAAAACTAAAAGCTCTCAAACCAATGCGACTAACCTATGCAATCCTTTCCATTTGCAAAGAAGCCAGGGTTACAAGTGCAAATATAGGAGCCAATTGTGTTATTACATGTTGCGTTATTGTGGCAGTCACTTAATCCGTCGCGGCATTCGTCGATGTCTATAATAGTTTAAAAAAGAAAGCGTAAAGTATGATTTAAGCAAAACGAATTCTTTTACCAAATTACATAACACTTGTTAATTTTTTCTGTAGTCACACACAATTCAGGAGTAAATTTGTTAACACTTACCAGTACAATGTGTACCATTCCCTGTGAATCCTTCGGTGCAAGTACAGTTATACCCGTTAGGTGAATTTGTGCAAGTTGATTTTTCATGACAGTATGTCCCCAAACAACATTCATCTTCATCTATAAGAACGAGGAAATGCCAAATTTTTTGAAGGTTAACTTTTGGTGACCATTTGCATTTGAAAAAAAAAATACGCAGTTTACAACAGTAACTAAAAGCTTAGTTTCGCCAGATAACGAAAAATTGAAAACTCATATAGGACTGGCATTATTATTCTCAAACTCATTAATAATTCTCGAGGAAAATTCGAAAGAAATGCATATTTAATGCTGTTTTTAGAAATCACTTCTAGATACTGCCAAATATAATTTCGATTTTCTCGCCAAAATACTTGTTCGTTTGAGAAGTAATGTCAAACACACGTAAGTGTTCTTGAAGTGATTTCTAAATACAGACAAACTGGCTAAAAAAAACTCGGCTGCGCCTCGTATTTTCAACCAGCTTGTCTGTATTTAGAAATTGTTTCAAGAACACTTACTTGCGTTTGACACATTACATAACGGAGTCCGGAAACATTTGTAACATCAAAGGGATGGAACTACTGCATTCAAAAATACAATAATAGGGAATTGAAGAATTTTGCAACAACCCAAGAATTCTTTTGGAACTTTTGTGTTGCTGCGAAAAAAACGTCTTAAGTGCTGAAACTGCACTTTATCCTATATGGTTGAGAGCATGAAACAAAGTGTGTAAAAACAAATTCGACGAGTGCCAAGTACACCAGTCTTACAAACATTTCAACATATTTAATCTGGACCACATTTCTGAGACAAATTTGCTGAAAATCTTTACTGCCATATAACGATGTTGAAAAAACGTGCCGTCAATCATTTCAACAAAAAGGATCACTCTATCCTGTATAAAAACATTTGCGCCACTTCTTGCAGTTACAACGATCGGAAGAAAATGAAGTCACATGTTTTACACAGAGCCTAAATAAAATTTTTAATGTACAGTGTGTAGGACATTTTGATGTTTTGCTTATTTTTCACATCTACTTGCTGTTAAATAATTCCATTCGTTTTGTCAGTATTATGTTTCTTGTTTTTTACACGCGTGCTATAATAACTTTTGTCGGTCCATCCGTAAGTCAGTCGGTAGGTCGGCCCCTGTTACTCTTAAATATACATGAAAAGCAAAGCAATCACTTGTGGAATTAAATACACACATGGTACACA
The DNA here is from genome assembly GCA_026546875.1 of Pteroeides caledonicum. Taxonomy (NCBI): domain Eukaryota; kingdom Metazoa; phylum Cnidaria; class Anthozoa; order Scleralcyonacea; family Pennatulidae; genus Pteroeides; species Pteroeides caledonicum. The sequence goes on from JAOBAZ010271387.1 coordinate 8,677, forward strand.
CATGGGTAGTTCATTTTGTAGAACGAAAACACGCCCACGCGTCATTAATATTGGGGACTTGTTTACTCCTTTTCGCCATTCCACACAGTCAAAATTTATTAAAGTAGACGAGGTGCTGTTAGAAACAAACCATACCTGGCACAATAATGATGTTTTCAATGTCACTTGAAACAGGAATACTATCAATTTTTTCTATTGTTGTTTTTTTATACTTGTAAATCGTATTCATATCCAGAATTAAAACATACAAGTATAACAAGTCTTGAGCAATTCTGAGTTCTGACGAGAAATGTAAGTTTAAGGCGATAGTTTCTTTGTTGTAAGAAGTTCTCATAATAATATAGTTTGATCCATTAAAGTTTACCCAATACAGCATGTTTTCAGGAGAGTCACTTGTGACAACTTGAGGTGATTGGTCTTCGGTACTGAACATTTTATCAAGCGCTTTAGTGGCCAAATTATAGCGAGCAATGTTCTTTGATTCAACGAGGAACAAGTATCTAAAATACAATAATATATCAAAAATAATCTAGGCATGTTTACACAACGAAACAAGACAAAACAAAACAAAACAACACAGAAGGTGAAAAAAATGTTTTAATAACTTCTTTTAAAGTTTTGTAGTCTCGCTTTTGGCTGTTGAGAATTTCACTTCAAAGTCTACTGACGTCCGCCAGTTTAGATTTTGCCGAATATGCAGAAATGACGTCAGGTGTGGGGCACGCAACTTTTTATCTTGGAGACCACATTATGACATCAGGATGAAACATTATTGTTCTGGCAGTACGTTGTTTTGGTTTGTGTGGCAACAATTAAGCGAATTTTTTCCAGATGGATTACACAAACGGGTAAACTTCAATCGTAAATATCTCAAAAACTAAGAGGGATAAAACTAAAATTTAAAAATATTAGTTATTAAATAGCTTTAAGTGTAGTTTGGCTTTGAACGATAAAATTGTTTTCGGTCAATGTACTTTAAAATGGAAAAAGGCTTTACTTCAAATGTGAGTGTCAAAACATATATTCCCTACTGTTAGTTACACACATGCATACACTACATACTCGAAAGCACCTCACATTTCACCATTTTTGATTTCGTTAAAAATCATACAGAAGCTTACCTATTCTTTTCATCAATTTCAATATATTTGCCAACAGTTTCAGTAATAATACCACTTTCTCTAGTTTTTAGGTCAACAAAATTTAGTTTGTCTGTCGATTTGTGAATATAATACAAAATGTCCTCTTGACTGTCAAGGTCAAAGTTTTTCTCGAAAAATTCTATATTTTCCACAAGCTTTTCCTCTTTTCCATCAATGGCCACACTGAACAGTTTATTAGCATTAGTATCACTGTTGTAAAGTAGACGAGATCCTGACATATTGTAAACCATTGCAACTGCACCAGAGCTTACGATTTTCGTGGCATTGTAACTATTGCTGCTGCTGTACAACCATATTGCACGGGAAGAAGAAGCAGCGATGTAGGACACTTGACAAGTATCTAAATTAACAAAATAATATTTTTTTGATAAATCATTGGGCAATTTATCCCATTCTTTATGATATTCCGATCTTTGCTTCCACCTACACTAGCAGTTTATCAAAAATAATATTGGTAGAAATTATAGTAATTGTAAATCAATTAAAGGCATAGTGTCCCTGCCTGGAAGAAAAATTTCAGAAGTTTAAATTTATGCATCATGGGACTTAAAGGGTCAACCTGCTTGATATACGTACTACACTGTTTTCTAAAGAGACTTTTAGAAATTAACTCATTCTTGGTAAGATTTTATAAAGATTTTATGCTCCAGGGAATATAAAGTAGCTTCTAATCGAATGATGGAGTACAACTGCATACAAATTGTCAAATTACTAATTACATTGGCTGTCTTTAAAAGAACGCAACCTCGGAATTTCCCAAGAAATCCAGTTTGTTCTTATGTAGTAAAAATTTTGGGCCTTCTGGGAATTAAACTGAATGGCAACTTCGCTAACCGGATTTGGAACCACAAGTTTTCTTCATGCGTAGTGTTTTTTCAGCTCACCTCAAAGTATCGTTATCCTGTGCCTGCGAATAGTCGACACATTTAACAAAGCTCGTACATTAATAGAGCAGTAAAACTCAAGCACTTTTTAAGGACTTTCTAGAGGATATTCTGTAGAATTCTGGCAAATTGATTATTCACTGTTGTTGGTACTCAAATAATTATCTTTTCCATTAAATCCGCGTTCCATTAAATAGATCAATAAATTTTTGAATCAGTTTGGCCTTAGAATACGATTAGAAAATTGAATTGCCTGGGGCCTAAAATCTCTGTGCCTAAAAACAAAGTAGATTTTTTGGGTAATTCTCACGTTCCGTTTTTTTTGAGACACCCTGTAGTTATGTAATCAGTTCGATCGAATGAGATTAAGAATCAATTTTTCCGTTCATAACTATCGAGCAGACTCGAAGAATAGCTGCGATACAAAACGGTTTTCGAGAAAAGGTTACTGATAGGTATCCGCCAGATAAAGCAGAATTTATGCTCAAGCAAACAGTATTTTATGTGAAGAGAAATGGAGCGCAATTGAAGGAAATAGCACTTAATATTTTATCCTTAAAAGATGTAGAATTAAAATAAAAAAATATTTTACTTCATACTCGTATGAGCACGTATTAATTGACGTGTCGAAAATGTTCGATAAAGCGAATTTCTTTAAATGATTTATCATTCTTAAAATTCACTTAAATTGTGCATTTTTACGCACCCGTGGGATTTTTACGCATACCATATAGTTTTCAAGCGTTGAAATTATAACAATAGACTAATTTCTAAAGGTTCTGGTTTGGGTGGTGATGGAGTTCAGCAGTAATCGTATACATCACAACGTACATTTGAGGATCACTGGTCAACAATAGAGTGAGGGCGTTCTGATTAAAAACATCGTAAATTCAGATAATTTAAAAAGGAGTATACCAGTGATTAAGAAACCGCTATAATTTTATTGTCATGAACACCAAATTCTAAATCGAATGATCAGGAGTTGAAGATATTGCAACTTTGTGAAATCCTTGAATATGACAAAACTATAGCTTAATAATACGCAATAATACTGCATAGTTATTACTATTATTATTATTATTATTGTTGTTGTTGTTGTTGTTGTTGTTGTTGTTGTCGTTGTCGTTGTCGTTGTCGTCGTTATCGTCGTCGTCGTCGTCGTCGTCGTTGTTGTTGTTACTGACCTTTGATCTGACAACGATCACCAATATAGCCAGGACGACAGTCGCATCTATACCTTAAGCCATTATTTGTGCACGTCCCACCATTGAAACAAGGACTGCTTGCACAAGGTGTAGCTGTAAATAAGACAATGTTGAGTGCAAGTTGAAAAAAGGTATTGATAGTAAAAATTATTTTCGGCCTAATTAAGAAAACGTTGCAAGTTTTCACATACAGACACGTGCTTTAGAAAATATCAGTAACATTCCTAATTTTTTAAATAATTTTGAATAAACACATCCAGCCTCACGGTGTGTCATTTTATTACCATGGGGACAAAAATTATTATCATAGGCACATAAGAAATTATTTTTTAAATCCACTGAGAAGCCTGTGGGTAATCGGCTTACATCAGATTTTCGCTCTGCTTTCGTCCTCTTACCTATAAAAGCCCCTTCAGCTCTACACAGCATTTTCTACATTAATGCATTCTCTATATCAATATTTGTTATATAGGCCTACATTTTGAGTGAGACTTGTCGAAAACCTATTTAGTTTAATTATTGTTCGTTAACTGGTTTCAGCCAATAAGATTCATCCATCGTAAAGAGTTTCAATTTTGACAAACATCCGCTTTCTTCTTAAATAAATTTTCATACCAGTTTTAGTATAGTGTATTTCACCTCATTTACGTCCTTTACGTTAAGTGTGGATAAATTGTGGAAAAAAGACAAATAAAAGTTTACATTATCTTCAACCATGCGATTAGGAGCTCAAAGTTGAAATATGATGGTCACCTTTGGTGTTCCCTAGATGGTTAATGGGACGCTAAAATTAATTTGTTATAAATGTATACGTGTATCTTTTTAACTTGGAAAAATTGTTTTCTTTTTAACTTTGAAGTATGAGATACCGGGCATCCCAGAGAAAGCTCTTTGAGTTAAAACTGGAGAACACGTGCACAAAGCTGGATAACACGTGCGCAAAGCACCTCATCCCTGTGACATTAAGGTGCACATGACACTATTTCGTTTATAGGAGAGTCATTTATGTGTAGTTCATCATGGTGCAAGTTATTTTTAAAAAAAGTGACGTTAAGTGCCCTATTTAAGCTGTTGAAGAGATGGACGTGAGGATAAAAATTGGTCAGTGACTGGGAACGTATTTGCAACAAAATGACGTCAAAATGACGACATTGAATTTACGTAAAGCCAGTTTCAGTCAATAGATTAGGAATACATCTCATCAGTGATGTCAAGTCATACCAACCCGATTCTGCAATAAGCAATATTGTGTTATATGCACTTTAAATAGCAAAATGAAATATGCTCTACATTTTAAGCAAAAACTTACAGCATAATTCGAATTTAGACTTGTTCTTCCATGATATGTTCACTTGACGGGAAAGACACTCAGCAGCATAAGCTTGAAACCATGCGCATAAGCACACTGATGGATTGGTCTCACAAGCACACACGTCATATTCACAGTTCTGAATAAAACCATTCGATGCGTTCACTTTTTGATTACATAACGAAAATGGGTACAACAGTAAAGAAGAACAGTTTGCCTGTGCCATTGGTTTTCTTTCGGGATGCGTAACACATGGATGTTCCACGTCAGTTGCATTTGCACATTCTGGATCAATTTTCCATGAATTTCCAAATGTTGTGGCGTCTGTAGTGCTCGTGTTATATGAAGTCAAATAGTCATCATATTTGTTGTCATTGTAAGTGCCACATAAACCAGATGTATGATTGATATATCGTCCCATTACTGTAACGCGGACGTTTCGCGAGTTATCCCATTGAACATCTACCCCATAAATACTTTGCAGCCATGTTTCTCCCTGTTGTATCTCTTCGATGGTAATTCCTTAAAAATTAAGAATTGTACGTAAAAAATTACTTTTTTACTTCTTTTAGTCTATTTCACTTCACTATTAGTTAGCTCTATGAAGTGCTATGAAGGCAAAAGGTTCAGTTGGAAATTTGTTCCGATACAATTGCGTAAAAATCTGATTTTTACGATGTCGAGATGTTCACTAACCGAATACGTTACAGGTATTAAGGGCCGTATATGTAACACAGGCTGCTCGTTCTACGCGTTTATCTTTAACGTAATTCAGAATAATAAAAGAAATTACACTTGGTTTATTATTTATAGTAGAGTTTGCGTTTTTAGTTGATTCACAACCAGCAGTAAAATTATATCACCTATTTCTTGAACCAAATTTGGAGCTGTGATATTAATAATACAATGTGACAACTGTTAAACAATTTTACGTTACACGAAAAAAAAATTTAAAATGTAAAAACAGCCCAATTTAAGTAGCGGAAAATTCAACGCTTTGGGTCTTGTCAAACAATTGTAAGGAATATTATGGAGTCTGGTGTAAGGAAAAGAAAAGTGGTCAGTTACAGCTGAATTATCCGCCCTCGGTCGTTCTTTACTGCCAGGCTTTGCGGCCGAAGAAAAACCGAAGCCTGTATCAGGTAGAAATGATTACACTGAATTTAAAAATGGCATTTAGATGGTCCTCATGCAGATTTTTTCATCAGTTTTTCAAGTCTAAAAGCAAGAGCTAGGGATCAATTTTGTTTACGGTTTTACATGAAAAGAATGCGACAGTGGCAGCTCTGAACAACAAACAACAAACAAGGTAAGCAATTTTTAAAATCTGTTTTTCTGTTTTTCCCGCATTTCACGTGAAAAAACAGTGTTTTACATTGGCGAAATTGTTTTAATTGCAAATCGGTTAAAAGCAGAACGCGTAAAAATCCTTGTGAAAATATAACTGTGTTAAAGAAATACAATCTAGCTAAAAATTAACAAGTTAGGTTGTAAAAGTTGTTTTTTTCTGGCTTTTTAATTTTCAGCATACAAACTCTTTTTGCATTATGACAGCCATACTTGTCACGGTTGACACTAGCATGGTATTCGTGCCGTGAATCCTTGGAAACGAGCTTTCCACTCACTAAAAGTTTTCGCTTGAAATCGTTTTTTTTGTATAAATTCAGTTAAAGGCATATGGCAATATATTTTTTT
>JAOBAZ010271498.1:0-10303 GCA_026546875.1 Pteroeides caledonicum
TTTAAACATTTTATAACTTTGAAATGATCATAATTCGAAAGGGGCTTCTGAAAATGCGTGAGAAATAGAGCAAAGATGACAAAATGCGGGCTATTTTTCCATGCGAGGGACAGGCGTGAGGTGACATTCAAATGCGTGGGTCCCGCGCTCAATGCGTGGGACTTGGCAACTATGATAATCTTAACAAAAAAATTAATCTAGAATTGGTTAACAAATAAAATAAGAAGTTTATCAAACAATACCAGGTTTCCTTACATATAATAAAAAATCAACAAGTTTAAATAACCTACCGCATATGCTTTTGACTTTATCCACATCCAGTTGTGGCTTTGCATCCTTACCCTTATATGCATTTAAAGCTTTTCCTGAGATGGAGTGGCTAAACAGAACTTCTTTACTCCACAGCATTCCCATAACAGAGTTAACAAAATATTTTGGGGTGCATTTTGTTTTGAATATTTTCCACTGTCCATTTGTTAGAGTCACATTAGGAAAAACAGTAACCTGCAAAACATTTAACAATATTATTCAAACAAATATATTAAAAGAAACTGCTTCTCTGAAGTATACACAACCAGAAATTCCACAAGGAACTGTTCCCCGAAAAGCAGCCACGTGCCCTTATGAAAAAAATTTTTGCTCATTTTGATGCAACAATGTTTGTTTAAATTTAACATGTTTATAAACATTGCAAAATTAGATAATAATTATGGGTGTAATTACTTTTTGTAATCAAGGAAAGCAATTATATGTTTTGTGGAAACTATATTGTATATTACATACATTTATCACTAGCTGATGTTTAAAATAACAACCAGAAAGTAACCATCCCTATAGGCTGCTAAGATTCTAAATTTGGACATAGATGTGGTGACATTTTTACCATTACGATAATAATAATACTTACAAGTCAACTCTAAATCTGGCTTTGATGATGGTGATGGCATGACTCAACAGAAGAACAGGACTGTGATGAGGGAAAAGACGGTCGCTCTGTTGAAACATTTCTTATTACATTATGCACAGGTACTTTTCTTTCCCGATGGTCCATGCTACTTAGCCGTACTACCTGTTTCTTCAGGTCAGACACAACACCTTCAAGACAGGGAATATCTATAGTAAAACAAAGTGGTTGACGGGTTAAAAATGATTAAGCTTTTAACTTTAGATGACTTTAGTGTTAAGAGATAACCTAAGATTCACTTACATCTTACTATTTACAGCTCGAATAATTCTCTGCAGGTGCTTAATTTCGTTCTTTTTCTTTTCTAATTTTTTCTGAAGAATAATATTCTTTCTTTTTACGTTGGCAACATCATCTTCCTCAGGGCTATCATTATTCTTTAAAGATATAAAACAAGAGTTAATTTTCTTCCACAACATCATGTATTAACATCCTGTAACTTGAAATTTTCCCCTATATGAAAAGCCAAATTCAGTTAAAACTACCTTAACAAAGGAAAAAAAACAAAGAGCTAGGTTTTATCTAGATAGAAGTTTTGTTATATACATACATTGTCATCTCCACTATATGCTTCAGAGTCATCAGAGCCCTACATTTATAAATATATATCAATATATATATATATATATATATACATTAAATTTTTCATGTAAACACACAAGGCAGGAACAAAAAGGTTGAACAGCAATTACATATATCTTTCTCATATATCACCTTATTTTCACCAGACTGTAATTTAAAGCATTCGTTGCCAGCATTAACCGCCCTGACATACTGTTTTAATTTCCACAATGCAGAAGCCATAAAAGTAAAACATTCGTGACGATGTCCGTTAACTTGGTCGCCCAAAATGTTTAAAAGTTTTTCTGCAAATTGCAATGCTAAAATGGACTTTTTAAGGTTGTTTGAGCGATACAATTCAATTCCTTTTTCTTTGTTCTCGACAGCCAACTCCTATATAATTGAAATGTTGAATTACTTAAATATTAAAATTGAATTTTGTTGCTACACAAGCAAAAACACACAAATTAACAGCCTTGAAGATAGTTGAAGAGCCCGTCAGCTTTTGACAGAATAGACCACCAAATATTACTATCTCGATTGAATAAAAGGTTTAGGTTTTTCATCTTATCTATCGGACCGGAAACAATTTGTCAAAGTGGAAGGACAAACTTCGAGTTCATATGGTATGAAGTGTGGTGTCACACAAGGCTCAATCTTGGAAACTATGCTATATGTAACTTATACCTCCTCCTTAGCCGACATTATTCGACAACATGGGATAAAATTTCATCTATACACAAATGATACTCAACTTTACACAGTTTTCAAATCATCGATAAATGGTCAATTAGATTTTGCAAAATCGCAGATTGAAGCGTGTGTCTCCGACATTGATTCTTGGATGATATCAAATATGCTAAAATCAATAGAGATAAAACTGAACTTCTACTCCTCAGTGCTGGGCATCGTCCCCAACCATCTGTATTCTCGGTCTCGGTTTCGGGTGAAGAAATTGAACTGTGTTCGGAATATTGACATGCTCTTTGACTGCAGTATGTCCTTAAAGCAGCATATTACGGATGTATGCAAGTCGAGTTTTTATCATCTATGAAACATGAGCAGAATAAGAAAGATCTATCAAAGACAGCTGCTGAAACCTTGGTCCATGTATTGCAACTCTTCATTCTATGGTTTACCTAAGTGGATGATTTATAAACTCCAAAGTGCCCAAAATGCTGATAAACTAGTCAGTTTATCTAAACGATATGATCATGTTTCACCAATCTTAAGACAATTGCATTGATTGCCTGTCGAACAACGAATACATTTTAAAATTCTTCTTCTAACCTTTAGGTGTATGCATAATATGGCACCAATGTATTTACAAGAATTAAACCATATGTACCAAAGAGGGCTTTAAGGTCATCTTCTAAAAACCTGCTTACTATAAACAAGTATAATTTACGTACTTATGGTTTTAGAGCTTTTTCTGTCTCAGTTCCAACTTTGTGGAACTCGTTGCCGGATAATATTAGAAACACAATTTAGATAATTTTAAAAACTTAGACTCATCTTTTTAATTGCGTTAGATGGTTTGCATTGTAATTAAATTTTAAAATTAGTTTAGTGAGCACCGTGTAATTAGTTATAATTTATACGTTGTAAAGCGCAAATGGACTTTAGGGAATTCGTACTATAAAAATAATTTGTATTATTATTATCATTATTATTATTATTATTATCATTATTATTATTATCATTATTATTACTATTATTATTATTATTATTATTATATTATAAAGCATACTACCGTATAACAGTACTGTTCTTAGTAAACACAGTAAACATACTGAGTATATACATACTGTTCTTAGTTCACAGTCCTGTTAAATTAACAACACTGTTTATGCAATTTTGTGTGCGAACATGATAAAATATCAACTATTAGTATTAATTTAAAAGAGTTCTAGTCTCTAAATGGCTGATATTACAAACTTTCTGCTTGATAATTATATAAATTATCTTCATATCATACTGAATAATACAACATTTGGGATTGCTTATTATATCAATTATCTTCAGACTCAGTAATACAAACTTTGGGCTTAATAATTATATCAATTATCTTCATATCGTACTCAATTTCTTTCAATAATTGTCAAACACGGTTGCTTAAATGAAGAACACCCCTGTTCATTTAACATGCCTTTTCTGGAATTTTCACTTCCGTAAATGATCGTTACCATGGGAACTGGCGTTATCTTCCTGTACATTACTATCCATGCATTCTCATAAAAAATACGGCAAGAAACGGAAAAATCGAATTAAAAGCAAATTAAAAATAAAAAATAATCCTACCTTAATCCTAAACCTTGAATCTAACCTGGCGGTAGAGTTATTTATAAACTTTTTAAACTTGATAAACATGCTTTTTCTAAATTCTGTCCTGGAACAGATTCGAACTCGGAACACAGAACACATGAGAACCTACATGAGTGAGGCCAGCACAAAAATCACGCACCTAACCTGCTGAGCTCAGTGAGCTTTAAACGAGCTCGCTGAAATCCCTCGAAAACAACGTACTTTATATGCGCAAAGTAACGATAACCCAACATGCCATATGAGCTGCGATATGGTAACGCTATTACCGGGTAATAACGATCGTTGACAAAAGGAAAATTAAAAAGCCTCTCTTCTAGCATGTTGAAAAAATGCTATAGAACAGTATGTTTCAGTCATTTACTTTTACGTTAACACCGCTGTTATAAGTATGTTAAACCAATAGCCTTGACACAACCTCTGAGGTTCTCTACATGTGCATTGTTTAAACGTTTTTTTAATATTGAACAAATTATCAACGCTATATGAATCTGTAGTCTGAACTAGTAAGAAATTAGCAATGTGAAAAAATTAAATTAATGTACAATTTGATGCAAAAAAAACATAAAAACATTTATTTTCGACCACGCCATTTTGTTTTATTCGGAAACTAAAATCATCATCTTCACCTCACTACATCTCATCACAGAAAGTTGCACAATAGATGAAAATAATAGTTACCATTGCGGTTTCAGGATGACTTTGACAGTTTTTAATATCACTGTCACTTTGTTGAATTTGTCCTTGGTCATGGTAAATAAATGCCCTGCGTCCATAGATTAAACTTTGTAGGTGAGTGGCCCCATTTGCGTAATGTAAAGCAGCTGAATAACAATGTAACTGGACAACTGGTGCCATGTAATTCTGCTCAGCATGCTGAAACCAAACAAATGCTTTATTCTGAAAACAAATGTATAAAGTAACAATCAATTTTTTAACTAAAGCTTGTCATGTAGTTAGATGTTTAGCAAACATCAGTTTTAGCCGGCTTTTAAGGTAACAGGGCCTTTCTTACTCGATAGATAAAACATTCCAAGCGTGTACACCTTGATAGGTAAAATTTTATTGGTATATAAGTCATATTAGCTATTGTAATTTAATGATAGATATTAAAGCCCAACAAAGTATGTTGACCCTTTGTTTACCATTGACGAGTAAAATCGTCTGGCGTTGGCCAGAGTAAAATACCTAAGAGTCCCGTCAGGTGATAAAGGGTTAATAAGAGTCGCCATATAAACACGAGTGGAATCACTGACCTACCTTTTCGTTGTTACTGATACGACATCTTCAAATAATGCTATTATTATCTCTGAAGGTGTTGTATCAATAACAACAAAACGTTAGATATTTTTATAAATAAATATACTGCGTGTGATTCCACTCGTCTTTGTATGATGGCTCTTATTAAAATACTTTTCTGGCCTTTAATATTCATCATTAAAAACTTTATTTAGATTTTCTGTATTTGTGCGCTATATCGTTATTTTGAGTCATGATTTTACCTCATTATGTGACGTCATAAGCAAGGTTATAGCCGTTCTTGCGACTCAAGCTACGGGGTTATAAGAGCCGGACCATTTCATTTTTGAGGGGGGAGTTGGAAGATTCAGTCCATGCAAGAATGTTTTTTCTATCCAAGCGAACAAGCCAGATATTTTTTTCGCGTAAAATGCGGCGCAACTCTTTCGCAATACATTTCGCTACAGGATATTTTTTTACCACTCATGATCATGGCTTTATTATAATATATTCTGATCTTTTATTTTGTTAATTTCAGTGGTTTTAAAATTTTGATGAACTGTGTACCTAAAATGTCCCAAATTACTAAGGAAGTCCCAAATTACTAAGGAATGGAAAAAGTAATCACTATAAAAGCTGAACTCAAGGGTGAGTAAAATGAAATAGAAGTCAATTTTGAAAAGTTTCATTACACACAATAATCCACTTTTATTCTTTTTATTGACCTATGCCTATGGAATTAGTATAGTGCTATTTCCTGTAAAGGAATTCAAACAATATGTAAATTTTTGCTCGATTAAAGTTGGCATTCTGCTGACCTATAGACTGATGAATAGTATACAAATAATGAATGTTTATGAGTGTAATGGTGAAAATTTTTTCCCGAGGTGAAAGATGGAATCATTCCATCTTTCACCGAGTGAAGATATTCTCAGCATTGAGCGAATATAAACATTCATTGTTTGTTTTTTATAAAATAACATGTATAAATAAAGTGCGCTGATTGGTTAATATCCAAACATAGAAATTTCCCGCCAAAATGTAAATAAAGTTTTATTTATTTTCACGTGTTGTTATTTTATAAAAGAAATACCAAATGGTTTTCTCCATGATGGATACTCTAATACAAACACTTGGGATGTTGCTCGACTTTCGAAAAGCGTACAAAAACACTCGCCTACGGCTCGTGTTTTCGAGAATAGTACAAAAATGGACGCTTCAGCCGTGCAATAGTACAAAAGGTATATAGTACAAAAATGCACGCTCGTAAAATGGAAACATCTGTTCAACGTCGCGTGCACAGATTCAACTAATCAACTAGCTAAGATTTAATAAGGTGTTATATAAAAGAAAATATACTATATAAAATCACTGTGATGTTGTCCACTGTTCACCCATCTGTTCTTTTAAGTCAGCAAATTTGCCTTCTCAAAAATGCAAAATCAAGCCTGTGCACTTGGCCTGTGGACACCATACCGAAGAGTATCAGTAGTTGAAAGAATTTTTTTAGAGCATTCTTTTTGCATGATTTTTTTTCCTCGATTGTATGCTGCATGATTTTTTTCTCTTTCGTAGGCCTGTAGGATTTTTTTTCTAAATCTTCCCCCCCCCCTCAAAAATCAAATGGTCCGCCCCTAAGTGGGAAACATTTAAAAAGCTACAGTAGCAAGTCCCTAAAAAAACTTTGAGTCCTACCAATTTTGTCGCTTTTTACTCATAATAGCATGTACTTTTAAAGTTAAAATTTTTGCGTCACCTTCTTGTGACGTTTCTGCAAATCGGAGAATATTCAAGATGGCGGATAACTTGCTACTCTACTTTTGATGCAAATATTTCTAAAATTTAACCTACAGTATGAAGAAATTGTAAAGGTTCTTTCGATTGAAAGGATTCTCCACTTTAAAAACAAATCAACTAAATACCTCTAAATGACGTGAAATAAACATCTATGTGCATTACATTTTTCTTATCTTTCATTTGTAATTTATAAGTTTAGCCTCTGAATCTAGGGGGGGCACCATCTTGATTTTGGATGACGTAACCTGCTTGCTTGACAAATTCCTCATTCGTTCATTAATTGTATCACTTTCATCATTTCAAGATTCGCCGATTAATGAGTGATCAGTGAAAAGTTCCGGTCATACTTTACTAACTATAAAAAATGAATTGACGATTATCAACTAGTCAAGCAACCAAGTTACGTAAACGAAAAACAAGATAGCGGCCCTCATGGATTCAGAAGTCCAACTTTGAAAGTAAATTACAAATGAAAGATATAGTTAAGAGAAATTTAATGCACATACCAGATGTTTGTTCACGCCATTTAAAAGTATTTAGTTAGTATGTTTTAGATTGGAGGATCCCATTAGGACAAGAATAATATATGATAATAACAATGACCCCATAACCCCAAAATCGTAAGACGGCGAAAGCAGAGGGTAGTACACAAATGTTCTCCGAAGAGTTAACATTTAACTATGATTAAGATAAAATGCTTTCTGTGATAAATTATGCACGTGTGACGCAATGCAAGGTAATAAATCAAACAAACTGGAATAACTCAAAGATGAAACAATAAAGCAACGATCTACAAAAAGTTACTCTACAGTTTCTGTCCAATAGGACAGTAGCGATTTTGAGGTTATATGTGGCCACTTTAATAAACTCTCTAAGTTGATCGGAGAAATCCTGCACGATGTATTCATAATTTTATACATCATTATCAAGATATGTTATCTTGTTGTTTCCGAACTAGTGGATAGTAACAATAGTAGATAATAAGAATTAAAGCTTGTCTTATTTAGTCCGATGTTTTAGCACAAAAAATCACTTTTAGTTGACTTATATAAACGATGGGAATCTAAAAAATTAATATATAGAAAATTAATTGGCTGATCACGTGGTACAAATCAAGCTTCATGAATGACTAATTTACGGTTGAGATATAATATTAGTTGTATTACTTACATCATTACCAGATGTAGGCGGTGGACATTTCACGGCACGTGTAATATCATGAAAAGCTTTACCATAGCATCCTAATAACATATAGACTTCAGCTCTGCCAAGCAAAACATCTGCAAATAGTCCAGGCATATTGGAACCGGAAAGAACAGAAAGAGCTGTATTAAAATGGCGTACAGCCTCATCGAACTGTAATTTACTTCTGGCAGTATGAGCATTGTTAATAATGGAACCAATTAGATCTAAGTAATCCATTCTTTATATAAATATGTTACCTATAAACAATAGAAATCATTTTATAAAATCTTTTATCCAATTTGAACGAAATATCTATCAATATCAATCATTGTGAAAAAAGTTTGAGTTTGCTCTGATAAAGGGCCTCCACACAAAACTTCGGCAAAACCTTTTCACATATTTGGCAGTTTACCACCTTTTTGATTTCAAATCAATCATTACTTTGATTGGGTAATCACAGTTAATAACTTGAGTACAAACCAATGGAAATAGCATTGACTTTATATGTAATGACGGCTGAATAAATGTTCATTGTTTTACTATATATGCAAAATTTTACAAACTCAACCAAATAATCGCTGATTGCCGTGGTATTTTTCTAATGATTTGACGATAAAATTACATAATATAAAATTGTTGCTAAGCAAAATCATGACTTTTTCAAAAAAATGACAGAAATTTCTAAGAATACTGGTTGTTGCACTTGATTACCAGAAACAAAAAATGGAACAGAGTTTTGCAATTTTTATATGGTTTATAAAATTTTTAACATATATAATTCCGCATGTTTTTGTTTTGGAAACACCTAGCCTGCGTGGTAGGGCATCTGGTTTGAGGAATCTTTTCGTTCTTCTTAGCCCGTATTCCTAGCCTCCCCCAAACCAGAGAGTTTACTATGGCATTTCGTTTGTCGATAATGATGTATATCGTGTAATTATTCATATTAGGGCAGTTACAGTTAGAAACATCAAGGACACTAAAGGATATTCAAAAAGAAGGGAGCGAAAGAACGTTTTGAATGCTGACTTTATAAATACTAAATAAAAACAACCAAAATACCAGAATATATTTGATAAGTTTACCAATTTTTCTCCATGTTAGTAAACACTGAACATGGTACAAATTGTTCTGAGCATTTTTATCAAGTAATACATTTTATCTTTATATGTTATTATTCCGGTCAGCAGCAAACCGTAAAATTCAAAAACACTCTCACTGTTTTTTTCCTGAGGCTTACAGCGGTCGCTACGATCTTCGCGAATCAACTGGCTCGTGTTACAAAGTGTGCTAGAATGAACACTATGTTGATGTCGTGATTACATTAATATTTTGCTCTTTTGTTCATATGAAAACGTTGACGATTTTAACTAGTGTAAAAAACAAGTAAAGTACAAAAATCAGGTAAAAAATGGCAGTCAGATAGAGTTAGTTAGTCTTTACCAGCTTTGTTGCGGTGCCGGCAGATGCGTTAATTTACAGTAGTCGGTTAAGTAATTTTTAATACATTATGTCACCGCTATTCACTTTTACCCATTTCAAATCCAGACCTGCAACCCACACTTCAGTCAAATCCCTATGTTTCAAGCAGGAAGCTCGCAGAACGATAATTAGGGGTGGGGGCACACTTATATATTCGTGTTCACATACCGTAAAAACAAAAGAACGTTTTTCGCTTTGAAAAGGAACCAGTAATGCAGAACATGAATATATGAATATAGCCCCCAACACTTATCGATCTTGCGCGGCCCTTGTCAGTATAAACACGCAGCAATACTTCAAAAGTATTGAGTAAAGAAACTTCCTCTTTTTAATTGCAGCAGTCTGAGCTTCGCCAGAATCATCTTCGACGAGCCTTTTTCTGGTTTCCATGATCTTCTCATGAATTGGATCCTTTTTCATTTCCCCCATCCATTCCAAGCAATTTGAATAAACAATTCCCAATTCCTTTCCAAGTTTTGGTAGGATTTCTGAAAACGGTTGCTTCTTTGCATCAATTTCCCCAAAGTCGTCATTCTGAAGACTTCCGACAAGATCTTGGTATTCGGTACAAAGTTCCGCCGCTGCTTCGTGTATTAGTTTTCCCCAAGAATCAGTCGCTTCGCTGGCGTCGCTTCTCTTCGCTGTTGCTTTCTTCCTCTTCACTGCTATATTC
The DNA here is from genome assembly GCA_026546875.1 of Pteroeides caledonicum. Classification (NCBI taxonomy): domain Eukaryota; kingdom Metazoa; phylum Cnidaria; class Anthozoa; order Scleralcyonacea; family Pennatulidae; genus Pteroeides; species Pteroeides caledonicum. The sequence goes on from JAOBAZ010271498.1 coordinate 10,221, forward strand.
TTTTTCGTCGTCATCACTATCACCCTTGTGATATTCTGAGGAGATACAATCCTGGCAAAAATTAACGTGGACAGCGCGCGCGC
>JAOBAZ010271609.1:0-14923 GCA_026546875.1 Pteroeides caledonicum
TAAAATATGACATTTAAATTTTTACCCCCTCCCCTCCCCCACATAAAAAATATACTAGGTACCAGTCAAACAAAGGATTTACGATAGCATTTTAATTACGGTTTGTTCCATATTTACTTTGACTATATTTATTTTGACTTGGCTTGATTGTAGATATTTTGCATTTGTCTTATTGAAATTTTTACCCCCCCTATCTAAGTACCTTAGAAAAACTTACCCCCCTCAAAAATTGTTTTTTGGAAAATTTACCCCCACCAAAAAAACCACCAGCCTCCCATGAGACATAATAAACGAACAGTCCCTTACTGCATACAAGATTCTAACCCTTAGAAAAGCATTGATTTTAAAAAGATATATCAATGTTATGAGTTATTGTATACTATACCAGCTGCAATAATTGTAACTATTAAAAACATTTGATGCCTTTGCACCCAGGTATATCAGTAGTCTACAATAAACTAACTACAAGACATTTTCCAGACTGCAGTTGATTCTTATTATTTTATGTAGACTATTCTACTTGCCAAAGCCAAGGTAGAGCTACAATCCTTAAGGGTTAATACGTTTTTTGTATACATAACTCTAGGGTACACTAGAATACACTCAATTGTCTTTTATAACACCAAAAGCTCAGCTGTAATTAGATGTACAACACTGTAAGGTTGAAAAATAGAGAGTCTAAAATACTGGTGTACTCCTGGCTTTAACAAACTAAGCTAGCTAAAGCAATTGCCATGAGAAAAGTTGTCAGCTCAACATACTAGTGGACCTGATATCAATATCATATTTTTGGAGTTTAATAACACTGAAGCTATAGTTACATCCCTACAATTACATGTCAGATAAAAATTTCTCATTATTTTAGCCCCTAATTTGCAGTGCTTGACATTTTTGTTACTTTATAAACTATTACCTATATGTACCTGACCAGTATACTAAATATATAACATTGATGATTTACAAGTATTATAACACAAAATTGTACCTCACCAGTTTATCACATAAAATAAATGTACAAGCTAGACCAAAAAAATTTAATTTTCAGTCTTCAATTTCTCCATCTTCAATACCGTCATCTTCAATACCATCATCTTCAATATCATCATCTTCAAGATTGTCTTCATCATTCTCACTGTCATCTGCAAGCTCATCCATTTCAATCTCCATTTTTGATATTTCTTCAAAAGCAACAACATTTGGAATAAGACATTGGATTGGTTTTGAAGAAAGGACATACTCTGCAACCATTTTGGATGGAAGGAGCAACTGACCGACAATATTGCCGGTTACATCAGTCACTGGTTTGACTACTTTTCCACCAATATTTGCAACAGAGCCAGGCAAGTCTTTGATGGAATATGTCTAAAATTGTGTAAAAAAATTTTTTTGTAAAATGTTAAATATATGTGGTTTGTTACTTAACTCTTGAATGAAGTGATGGATCAACTAGACACTCAACTGATTTTACAGGTAAACATCAGACAAGATAATTTATGTATGAAATCCCCTGGCCCCTGCTGGCAATGGGTTAACTTAAACCTTCTGGGATGTAAGGCAGTAAAAGTAAAATAACAAAGTAGGAAAAACTCAAGTTGGGTATGGTTAAAAAAAGTTCAAAAGGTACAAGTCAGTTTCAGTCAATTATATTGTTGAATCTAAGTAACAACTAAAGTATGAGGCTGCTGGTAACCTCTGTCTGCACCTACATGTATCGTAACCATCCACATAGGTAAGTACCATAAATTATTGCATGTGTTAACCTTTTACAGTTCACTCACATTTTTGAAAGCAATGACAAATGCCTTGGTGTTTACCATAGCTTCGCCAGTTAGTTTAATGGCCAAATTTGGAATAACCAAAACTGCTTCATGGATTGTTTTGCTTGTTTCCTGTGATCTGTGGATGAGATTTGTCATATTCTCCTGGGCAGAAACCATCTAAGAAGAACATGATCATAAGATAAACTGCAATACAGTAATCTTTCAAATAATACCAAAACTGTCAGCTACAATCACAGAATACCCTTCCAAATTAGACCTATTGTACTACAGTTGTTAATATATTTTATGTTTATAATAAATTACTCTAAATTAATTTTTATGATGATGTCACAAAATGAGACTATTCTGTATTTTTAATCATCAGAGTTTTTTTTTACATTTTCTCAAGTTGTTAATTGGTAATAAATTTCAGAGGAAAATATTACCTACAGTAAAATAAACCTACATTATCATATGTAAACTGGACTGGTTTTAGAGCAAGTAACTTCTTCGTTCCCCTTCTTTGAATTCTTTTCCCCAAAGCAACAACTCTTTCCACATGTCCCTTGGCCTCCATTGCATCCAAGTTTTTCTTGATCTGCATTGCTTCATTTGCTTCCTCTTCCACATCTTGCTCACAATTGGGATCAGAAGGTAGCAAGACTTCCACAGCCAGTTCAGAAAGAGAAAGAGCCTCATTTATCCTTGCATTTGCAAACTGAGCAATGCGAGTGTTGTTTATATAATTGTAGCCATCATCAGCCTTTCCTTTAATAGCATCCACAGTGTTATTGAGGATCTACACAAGACATAATATAACCGATAATAGAGACAAACATGGTAATATTTATTTATATATAATAATTTTCTTTAGTTAATGGATTATAGAAAAGCAATAGTACTTATTGGCAATACAGGAACAGGCTTCTCATTCTGTGAAATGGTAGGCATGTTGCAATTTGCATGCCTAAATTAATTTAGGTGTGCGATGGTGTGTGATTAAAAATCAATGATTTACAAAAAAATAGCATCCTAATTTTCCCATTGCAGTAGAACGAGTCTTCAGTAGAATGAGTCTTCAGTCTTAAGCTCACTACAATGTTGTCCGACAATGTCTAAAATCGCATCATTCCACAATGGAAATTGTACTAAGCATTCAAGCAAACGACTATGTTTGGATGGAAGAAGTTATTATGTAATTTGCACAGTGCGTAGTCGATTAAGTTTTGTTTTCCCAATGAAAAAAATGTTGACAATTCAATGTGCTTTACCTTGGAGTTAAAGTTGGTAGCCATTTGTGTGACTTCCAATGGACAGCAACGAGTCGGTTGTCTGAAACACCTGTTGCCGTGTTTGCAGTCCCGCCAGCCACTACACAAAAACTTCAAATCTTGCTTGTTTGTGTGTTGATATCAATAGAAAATAAATACCTGTGCAACTAATTTCATTTTTCTTACAAACCTAGCATTCTTTAGCCCATTTTACCGTGGGGTTGCCATTTATTTAACAACAATAAAAATTAATTGTTGCTAATATAATTGCACTGCTTAATGACACGCCTAGGAGGTGTGAGGCAGGGCCACGCCTCAAAATGAGAAGCCTGCAGGAAGCAAGTGTGAAGTATAGTAAGCAAATAAGCTGAATAATAATATTTAAATAATCTAAATAATAATAATAAAAATACATAACAGAAACATTAGATGAAAATGATTTGTTATATCTAGGCTTAACCCTATCACTACCGGTACTGGGATTTCTATGACTTGATCCCCAAGAAGTAAAATCCCCAAGCATATTTGACAGAGTAAAATACCCTGGCATATAGACAGAGTAAAAATTATATTATGTTTGACCACTTTGGTATTGAAATGGTTAACAATTTAAAACTTGAGCACAAATAATGATGCAGGTTATGCATTATGATTAACCAACTTTTCCTCAGTTTTTGCCTAGAAATGGAAGTGTTAATGTTAAGCCTGGTTCACATGGGCAGACATAATTGTAATCATAAGCAATCATAAGAAATTGAAAAGGTTTCATTCCCTTATAATTATGATTACAACTATTTGGTTATGTTGCATGTCTTAATTAAGCCTCATGGTGAAAGATGTTTATGATTACAATTATGATGTGATGTGAACCAGGCTTTACTTTCGCAGTCTAAACTCAGAATTGATTTTAACTCATTACAATATGGGTAAACTAGTTAGAAAAGTTAAATTCTCTTTATTATCATACCTCACATGGATGCTTTGTAATAACTGGGAATGTTTCCTCACATTTTGCCAATGTTTCTGTTGCTATGTTATCCAAACTGGCAACTGAATGAAGAAAACACCACCATTATGATTATCATCACACTTCATGAACTTACAGTTTGAAATTGACAAATTAGTTGACATGAAACTGACAAATTAGTTTTCATTTTACAAAAATTCTACAGTTTTAAAAATAGTATTTAGAGACATGGTGTTTTCATTTCTATCAACACTACAATAGAAAAACTGGCAAACCAAGTTCCTTGGACACATACAGTAAGCTTTCTTTAAAAAAAACTGGACAACACTACAATAGGAAAACTGTCAAACCAAGTTTCTTGGTCACATGCAGTAAGCTTTTTTTAAAAAAATATCCAATTACCCAGTCTAACTTGTCCAGTTTCTGGAATAACAATATACATGTAATTCGATACTGTTGATAAATGATCTAGCTGGAGACAGGAAAAAACAATTACACTGTAAGTGTAATAACAATCTGGATTTTCAATTGTCAGTTTTGGTATGACTTCATTGTTAACCAAATTCTACGATTACAAATGCATTAGGAAATTAACAAGTCATGTTTTCAACCCTCCTTTATCGTAGTTAACTCGACAATGAAAAAGCTATTTTTTGTACAAAACAAAACAGAAAACATATAAGTTAAAATATAAACAAAAAACAATGTTATTTCTGGAATGTCATCATCATCATGATCATCATGATGATGATCATGTGAACAACATGGAATTGTAGAGGTTAAACTATAGTAAAACTTGCCTGGATCACCGACCAAAGGTTTGGCAGCCTTTAAAGCTACGCCTGCAATTGGTGTACCAACAGTGTAGGCAACATCTGTGACACGTTTTACAACGCTTTCTCCAGTATTACAAGCGTATTGAGTCAACGCATGCTGGTTCTTCACCGTATTGTATACAGCAGTCGTTTGGTTAATAGCCTCTGAGACGACTGGTAAACCAACAAGACGCTCATAAAAGCCAGCCGATTTAGTTTCCTCTCCTTTAACTTCTTCTGAATGACTTGTTTCCATCTTAAAAATCTTACAAAACAACCACAAACTTCGTGAATATTAATTCGTAACTTCCAAACCACAAATGACGTATTCGTAAAAGCTTGCAGTTTTGTAACGAAACTAAATCGGACTTTGACCTTCACGTGAATTACTCGAGGAGGTGCCGAGTAGTGTACGAGCCAATCAGAAACGCGAATATTTGTGCGGATATGACACTAATATTTTTGCAGTACAAAGTCCACAGGGTTGATATTTCGGCCGAAACAATACCCATACTGTTTTCATTATATTGTGGCATACATGTGCTCGGCCGAAAGCTAGGAAATATGAAAATTATAGTTCAAGGCACGTTGCTTTTAAAAATAGTTCCAGATATGTTTTAGTCAGTAGTTTTAAACAATAGCTGCCAAGATTAGAAACCTGTCTTGTCAAATTCTTATGTCATGCATTGTTTTTCAGTTTCTTGTAATTGGGGTCAATATTCCAAGGTCTAACAAAACAAAGAATGTTGCAAGAAATGAAATAGTTCGATTTTATTTCCAACAATTTAATATGCGTAAAGATACCTAAAGTTTTAGGAAAAAGTGTTATCGTCCCCGACAGCAAATGTCCTCATAAATTCATTGCCAATAAATTGCCTATGTTAAAATCAATAAATTGCATAAGTGCGAGACCTAATTTTAGCCTACACTGCGGACTTTGTGCGCAAATAAAACACGTGCGTGCGAAAATAAATTCTCGTCAATTAAATGCGGACACTGCTGAGTACCTTGTTTTTATGAATAAATTCGCACGTCTGATCCTGACAAGTAAGGAAATGAGTTGACAGCCTGTTTCAACATCAATTTGGACTTGTGTTACCACATTTGGTGCTAATAAAAATCCACTTGCGCAAATTAAAACAATGGATTAGTGGCCACCCTGGAGACAAAATTCTGGGTACGAAACCGTCGGCACTATCTCAGTATTACTAGTAATAATCAATGATTAGTAAGTGCGGCCATTGCAATACAGGACAGCGAATACAGTACATAACAAAAATCTGGAGATAAATTGCTCGTTCTTTGAAGGATTTGTCTAGTATAAATGAAGCAGTGACAAATAATTAACTTAGTGAAAACTGGTTGAGAAGCCTTTACGGTCGGCTATAAGAAGTTTGCGACAAAACAGACTGTTCAGCTTTATAATTTCGCAGTAAATAGAATTGTCGAAAAGAAAGCACATGGCACACGCACTAAAAACCTAAATCTCGATATTACTTGGCATACAGCCGCAAGAAATCGAAACTATTCCAGATAGCAGTATTGGTTGTTTACGTTCCAAGACAATATCCACGTGACGAATAAGGACAATATTTTTTCTGCATAGACCAGGGTCCGTGTTAAATCCCAGAGGCGGAAAAAAGAAGCTGAAATAGGTAGCCTTTTTTTCTGTATTTTTGACAACTTCCTGCTCCTATCTGACAACATATACGTAGCAGTATCATTAGCTATCAAGCTGCAAGAGAGTATTAACCCTTTCTGGACCGTAGCCCTACCTTAGACAATTAAAATCGTCTACGTTAGCCTACGTGAAATTATAAAAGTCAAATGCGGTCCGGAAAGGGTTAATGCACATACATACTGTGATTTTAAATTACAATCGATCTTGCGTTCGTTGTATTAATATAATTTATACTATAAGTCATCATGTAAAAATTCGCGACCATGTTCATCTTGTTCTTCGCCGTCTTCACCCTCTTTATCATCTTCGTCGTTTACCGAAAACATTTCTCGTAACATTTTTTTATGCTGTTCACTTATAGATCCATCAGTAACTTCTTTTGGGGATACCAACGCATCCTTGTTCGTGTCCATTGAATCAAAGATATCTTTCATCTAAGCAAAAGACAATGATGTGTAAAGGTGAACACAGATTAATCATACGCAAAACTGATTGGCTGGTTTTAACTCTACTTTTAAAAAAGACTAACAGTGAACAAACTATTTTACAGGCCACAGCTTCACGAAGTTGCATGGAAAATAAGTAAACCCGAAAGCGAGTGTGACATGCAGTATTCAAGCGAAAATGCAAACAGTATGCGAGATATGATACAACCCGAAAATGGGGCCAATATGCAATATATAAAAAACCGGCCAATCACGAAATAATCAATCACCGATAATTTCCCAAAACGAGGGAGATAATTGTGGAAAAAATTGCAGCAGAGTTTCTTAGATATAAAAAAAGGACAAAAAAAAACATGTCAGTATTTTGTCGTTCTTTTTCTGCAGAGGTATTTAATTTTTTATAGTGAAATATATTTTAATATAGTTAAGCTTAAGATTTGAGAATTTCCACTTTGAATGTAGTATTTATCAGATGATTTTTCCCAGTTGACTTCGTTCTCTGTATTCCTCCTTCTGCCATGTGTGTGTGTGTGTGTGGGTGGGTGTGTGTGTGTGGGCGCGCGCGCGCACACACTCGAGTGGGATTTTATTCACAGGCTTGAGTGGGATTTTGTTTCGCTCAACCAATCCACGGTTCGCTCAACACCACCATTTGAACTTCTCAATTTTTTGCGATCTTACAGTGAGATAACCCTTGGTCACTTAACGTGCTTGATGCACGATCATGGTTTATCATGTCAAGCATGATTTATCATGATGCCATCAAGCATCCTCAAGGTTGACAAACTATCAACCTTGATCAAGCTTGATAAGTCAAACTTGATCAAGGTTGATCACTCATCAACCTTGATCAACCTATCAACCTTGATAATCAATGTTGCTCAAGAGTTGATAAGCTGTCAACCTTGATCAAGCATGTGAGATTTTTAGCCATGTAGACTGAGCTCTCTTGCCTTGCCTATTTTGGTCAGCGTTAAGAAAAAAGAACTTTATTTCGTTATGTTTTTGGTTATTAGGATCAAAACAATGTACACATAATATGGAATACATTAATCAGATCATGATGAATTCCAATAATTGAGACTGAGGGATTCATCATGAGGAAGTTGACTGGACTCAAACTTTTGTATACATGTTTGTCTTATCATGATGACTTATTTACAGGTTAAACCTTTTTCCAGGTTCAGTTAAACCAATGTTATAGAAGCAGTTATACAACTCACTTCACCTCGAACTGAATAATTTACATATAAGTATTAAGCTTACCAAATCTTCCCAATCATTTATGCCAGGATTAGACTTGTCCACAAAATAAACGTTCTAAGAAGATAATGTAACAATTATTGAATGAGGTTGAGCGTGATATGAAGAATTATCAAACCGAAGTTTGTCGAAGGCTGAGGTTGATAACCAGCTCATATAAATAACCCTGATACTGCAAAAAAAATTCAGAGCATAGACACTTTGATGCACATAATGCACGGAACTCATTTTGTAAAAATAGCAACGCATTTGCGCGCTTTTTCGGCTCCACATCGTTCCTATCATTAATAAACTAAGACAACAGTTGTAAGTAAATCCCAACCTGCCAAATTTCCATCCATTTTTCAAAATTAACAGGTCTGTCTTCCATTTCATCATAAAGCAATAACCTGAAAAGCAAATTGTACGATGCCCTGAAATAATCAATTTGAGAGTTTTCTCATGATTTGGCGGGCAAGTTATTGAGTTTTTTTGGCGGGCAAGTTAGTCACACGAAAAGTTAAGAGAACTCGGAAAAGTTAAGTGTAAAGCCCAGGTCAAACGAGGATGGAAGTTGATGAGAACTGGGAAGCAAGAGGCTGAAGGAGAGTTTTCCTCAATTCTCAGGCATTGCCCGGTCAAACGATAATTAAAGTTGATGAGAGTTCATTGGCCGCGCATAACACACTAATCTCATAGCACACTGGATAGAGCTTCCTCCCCTATCGGAAGTGAAGCCAGAGTTAATAAAAATACGGGGACCATAATGAGGGAAAAGACAACCTCATGGGCGTCCTTAACAGTTCACAGCACTCTATCCAGTGTACTATGAGATCAGTGGCCTAACATGGTCGGATATATTACTTTTTCTTTTTATTTTTACTACCATTGACAATGATTTCGAATAATTCGCTTTGAGTTTTTTGAAAATGTCAGAAAATTGCTCAGGAACGTCGTCGGTTTGTTTAGTCGTGCAAACTTCAAACCTGTGGTACTTCAAAACTCTGCTCAACTCTTACCAAAGTTTGAACTAATTCTACAGTGGATGGGATTAAGTTCATGGGAAATGTATGAGAGAGACATGACAGTTGGCGGTCAAACGTCATGAGGGAGAGTTCTCATCAACTCTCATGCTCGTTTGAGCGTCAGTCAAGACGTCAGCGGAGACCACGTAGCTAAGACCAACTCAAGCGCATGCAATTAAAGGTACGTTTACACTAGGCGATTTATCGTATACGATTCGTATTCTGGCGTATGTAATCAACTGAGCACGCGAAAAATAACGGCGATTTCAAATTTTGCCATAAACAGTTAACGAGAACGTTGCGTTAGTAGTAATTTACATACGCCAGAAGACGAATCGTATACGATAAATCGCATAGTGTAAACGTACCTTAACACAGTCCCTGAAAGCTGCATGATTCTCAGTACTCCGCGTCAGTCCGCGTCAGTCTGCGACAGTCGGCGTCAGTCGGCGTCAGTCGGCGACAGCCGCCTTTTTCTACTTTATGATCGTCGGCAAACATAGCAGCTGCCCATTTTCATTTTCGCAGTTCGTCGGCAATTCTCGGTTGTAGGGAAATTTCAAAACAGTTCCGCGCAATCTGTAACGCTCATTTTGTTGTTTTAAGACGTCTGTTGAGGGAATGCGGCCGACCGTCTGCGATTGTCGCACAAATCATTTGTTCAGTACCGGCGCAGAGACAGAGTGTCTGCGAGTATCAATTAGCATTGGTACTGCGGATGAGTCGAAAAATTCCAAACAAATGCTTGTAACTTTCTGTTTGCTATATTCGAAAAATACATCGGGAAGTAAAATTAAATAAGGTCAACGATTAATTATCTAACTCTTGCAAAAGTTAGATAATTAATACTTAACAAGGTTGGTAAAGGTTCTCATCAGCGTTAAGTCAAAAAATGTACAGGCAACGCCAAAGTCACTTCTGCAGATTTTAACAAACAGTCCAAAACGCGCAAATACAGTAAAAATCAAGTGCGCGGGTGAACGCGTTCAGTAAAATTTTAATACATTCTTCAACTTTAAAAGCGTGTATAGATAATATTACACACTCACATTGTCACAGTACGTAAAATTAGACACTTTTGTACTCACTTTGCTTCAGGTTCATAGTTTTGTTTTAAATTAAAATTGCTGAGACGTGCAAAATCTTCGTCTTGATGTGAACGAGTTTCGCAGTCGGTTGAATTAAATGTCAACCTGTGACTAAACCAGATATTTATGGCTAAATTACGAGGTCCAAAAGAACGAACTTGATGAAACCACCTGTCAACAAATTATAAGAACTATTATGAATGCAATTAGTTGTTAAATACTTCTTAAGATTAAAGGTCCTTCCTGGACCGTACTAGATCTACATTGTCCTTAGACAACTAAAATCGTCTGGCGTTAGGCTACGTAAAATAATAAGAGTCAACTGCGCCCCGGAAAGGGTTAGCGAGATAGTTTTTAACCCTTTCTGGACCGTAGCTCTACCGTAGGCAAGAAAAATCGTCTGGCGTTAGGCTACGTAAAATAATAAAAGTCAACTGCGGCCAAGAAAGGATTAACAGGAATGGGCGCTCTTCTAGCTTTTGCCAAAAGTGGGTGTGACCACTGGGTGTGACAGTGAGGCGAAGGACAACACTTAACTGTCGTAAGGTACAGCGGCCCAGGCATGTAAGCTGAATAAAGTAAAATTGCTAGAATGTTAGGTCTCTGAAACAGTGAAACAGCATTTCCTGCATGTTAAATTGTTAACAGTGCATCTTGCACTGTTTTTCATAAAAAGTTTGTTGCAATATATTATTTGTTAATTGTTATAGCAATATTATTTTGTTGTCTGATGATGCATTTGGCCTAGTCTCATAACTGGGCAAAGTTTTGAATAATTTCAATGAAAAATGGAAGAAACAATACTTCTTAAATGTAAGTGAATCACTAGTGTCATCCTGATTTGTGAAGTTAAAACATTACGGTACAATAATGCCGTATTAACATTATCAACAGGGCCGGGGGCCCATCTTCCGGTGGGTGGCCCTCTGTGTTCTCTACAAAATTGCCACCATTCGGTACTGTTACCGAAAACAGATCTGCCTCAGTCGCACGGTAAATATCTGGCAAAATCTGTTGCAAACCTAAATAATTAAAGTATCGTGTAATATTTTACAACAAAACTAAAAATCCTATGTTCCGCAAAAATTCCGCAATGAAAATCCTAGTCAAATTTTGTGTGTAGGCACAGCAAAATCACAAACGAAATGTAAAAATTAAATGGAAGGTAAGTAACTGCGTGCGAATTAAATGTGTTTCACTTGTTGAAAACAAAAAGTATATCGCAATTCATTAATTGGTCACATCTCCGATGTGACCAATTAATGAATTTCGCAGAGAGCGCAATTTGATAAAAAAAATTGACTGATCTGGTGGGTGGCCCCTTAATGAGGGACCTGGGCCCAGGTCCCTCGTGCCCACCCTTTAATCCGGCCCTGATTATCAGAAATGTCTATTTATCTCAATAAACAAACAAGCAAGAAAAAAATTGTAAAAGAGGTTTTTAATTTTAGATTTGAGACAATAAAAATGTTCATACAGTAGAGTTCAAAACATTCAACACTGAATTAGTAGTGTACTAATACAGGTACCTGTATGGAATAAACAAGCAATCCCCAGCTTCCATTTTCCCACTGTACCAGGGAACATCAGCAAGTCCTGAATATTTGTAAAGATCAACCTTATCCACATCTACTCCAGAGTATGAGCCTTCTTCAACATCAATATTAATATGAGCTTTTTCTTTCTTTATTAAAAAAATTGAACAGTAGAATTGAGTAAAACATTTTAACAGACCATGCTGTACAATAGCTAGAGGTGCTCTTTGTGGTGTAATTCCTGACTTTGAGCCATTATTAAAAAATGAGAAACATGTCAACAGCTATGCATAATGGCTGGGTTTTGTTACAATATTCTTCAGATTTAAGTTTTTCTTACAAATTACCAGTAACCAACAATACATAACATTAAATCCAACACTTTATAATAAACGTACAGTACACAACTAATATCTATTACCCCTTTAACGCCTGAATTTTTTCCTTTTGTTTGTTGTCACTCTTTGTTTTTGCTTTTGTTTTAGCTTTCATCGTATTGTTTATGCAATGCACAGATGGGGTCGTATACGACCCCATATGTCATTTAAGGGTTAATCAAAACAGTCTATTAATTGTAACTTGTTTCAGATAATACGGTAATTTACCTTATCAACCATAAACAGATCTTTAGAGCCACTCATTAAACAATTAATATTGTCAATTGCATCAAAATGAAGCACAGATTTAGTCCCACCGCTACTAAACCACATGACAGTGTCTTCAATAGAATCACTGAAACCTCCACATGATATACATTTTAGCAGAAATACTTCATCTGTTTTAAAAGTACAAATACATCAAGCATTTAAACTTTGAGGACAATTAGGGAATAATTCCTTACACTTCTTGTTAAGACAAAATAATACATATACTGGAAACCAGGTATTAATTGGTTAACTGCTAATAATCATGTAGATCTATAAAGACCACAATCTTCACCAAAACTAAACTGAACTATAACTATAGTTATACTGGGAATCCAATAGCTCTGGCAGTTTTGCTAAACTGCACCTCCCTAGAGATACAGTGACGATTATCTCCCATTGTTACTACAGGAGGAAAAGTTGTAAGGCTGAACCATCACCCATAGCCAAGTAAAGGCAGTGGAAAGAGGTGGCTGTTATATGTGGAAAAATCAGTTAGTGTTTTGCACACCCTGATGATAATTTAATCAGATAACAGCTCAGTACCATGCATAATAGAACCTGGGTCACTGCTGTGCACAGCAAAGGAACCAATAACTAAAAATTATCTGCATCAATTTTGTGGATCTCAAAACAAGAAAGATCTTGGAATTTATAACCTAATTTCCTAATTGTTGTGTTAGTATAATAACGGTACTATATGTTTGCCTCATGTCATGAATTACTGGTAAACAACCTCTAATAATTGACATAAAAAGGACACTATAATTGTATCTCAGAGTTTGTAAAACTATTTATTAATGATATTTATACTGTACAATTATATGTTTTTTGTTTATTTTATTTACCTCTCATGATTTTGGGCAAACTATAAACAAGATAAAGGTCACTCTCTTTGTAGATTTTTAAAAACTTCCTTAAAGGCATGTGGAACAATTCTTTTGAGCGATTCTCTTTTTTTCCTTCTTCTACATCAACTTCAAGTTCACCATACTTAGTGCTGGGAGAAAGTAAATGAAGTATAAAATCCTCATTATAAATATATGTAATGCTAAATCACTCATTGTGTATTCAAGTAAACAGACAAGTAAACATAAAGTTGGTCTGATGACTTTGAGATAAAATCAGCATCACATATGTTATTCAATTTTATCATAATGTACAGTACCACACTAAATTCACCTTATATATTCATCTGTCCACAAATTGTATGCTGGTATCTTAGTTGCAGCCCCTTTAAAAAGAACTGGTTTGCCTGGCTGAACATATTCCTTAAAGAATTCTTCAGGAGAAGGGACATCATGTACAGTAAACACTTCTCCAACTGGTGGAAGCTGTGCACCTAAAGGCTGAAGATGTCCAGGGGGATGTTCATCACCATTTGATGCAGATGTTAACAAGAATGGTAAAATAAACCACACCAACAGCTTCTTTATAATTATAAACATTACCAATATTGCAAGACTAAGAAAATATTATATATATGTTCATAAGGTTTAAAATAATTTAACACAAGCAATTTTTAAAAAAAATTAATACAAAATTATCAAAAAATAACGCTCTGTAATTAAAAAGCATTAACTTTTGTACATATTAAACTGTCATCTTGTTTACCTCAAGTTAAGACCAGAAGTTGGCTACATGATCTGTTTTTGTGCCTGCCAGCATGAAAGGAAATCTTGTTAGCTAGTGTCTCTTATTGACAATGCACTATTTACTTTACATGCCGGAAATTTAATGCCTCAGTAGAGCACTGCAGAGCTAGTGTGTACTTTTTGTGACTGGAAACTAAATCTAATCAAAAAAGTTTATATGCCTTAGTTGTGGCAACTTTTTAATGAAACATTTTAAAGAATGATATAATGTTAAATAACTATTAAGAAAGACAGTAAAATAGGAGCTACTGTAGATAAATATTTGGCTGGTAATAAAAACAAATTGACATATTCATGGAATTTGAAAATTGAACCTACCTCCCGTTTTGTGCAAAGCCAAAGAACACGCACAATTGATATAAATTGTAGGCAATGTAGGGGATGTATGTAATGCTGATTTTGTTGAGTACATTCGCTGATGGCGGAAGGCACTTTCGTGGAACATCCGCGTTTTGTTTAAGCTTGGCGAGGTACTTTACATTGTGCATTTCAATTGGTCATGATTGTTGTGGGGGTGGTCATCTGTGGATATATATATCGAATGACAATGCTTTTTACATATTTAAAATACTCATTACATATATATTAATCAAATATTAATTCAGATAGCGGTCTATCTGTTGCGGTATGTTTGTTATAGCAGTTATTCACGAGGCTACGGTAATAATAAGTGAGTAAGGTATACATACGCTTTAATTTTCCACGAAATCAAAGCAAAAAATAGGTCCGCAATGCGGACATGCGCCCGCTGCTTTTAATAATTGAACTCATGACAGACTCATGTTGTTGCAGTA
>JAOBAZ010271720.1:0-14911 GCA_026546875.1 Pteroeides caledonicum
AGCCCAACATTGTCCTGTCCCAATTGCCAGTCCACAAGTTGTGGAAATATCAAAAACACGGCAAGGTAGGATTGCAAGGTATGCTTTACACAGAATAAAAAAGAGCAGCGTACACCATGGAAATGTAGCAACTGTGACGTGCCACTCTGCTTGCAAATGGACAGAAACTGTTTTCAGGCCTGACATACAGGAGCATTTGACTCAATAAGAGATCAAATTCATTTAATTTTCAATTTTATAATCACTTACATTAGTCTTATTGTATGTATAATAGTGTTGCACAAATAATTACCTGTATGTAATATATTACCAAAAGTGGGAAGCACATAATCGAAACCTTGTTATTATTAATCATACTTATATCTAAAGACAATTAAAATGTAATAAAACTGGACTTGTTTCTATTTAATTCATAATAAGCTAGAAAACAAGTGCAATTCTATTACGCTACAGTTGTTTTCATATTTTAGTACAAAAATGCAGTTTTGTAAAATAATTATAACTTTGAAAATATCCACCGAATTTTCCTCATTTTTGTGTTGAAAGATAGGCAAAATATTGGAGAGTAAAATATATCATTAAAGAATTTCCTACATCTACCTCCCTTGTACAATTAGTAAAAAACTACTAAAATTTAATTATTTACCATACAAAGTTAATAAGTTCAACATTTTTCATAATTTTTTGGTGGACAGTATTTTTTCCTAAGCATTCCATTGATATATAGTTTGCCATATTTAAATCCAAAAATTAGAGAGTTTTGGTGCTTGAAAGAAAAGCGATGGATTACGCTAAAATCTAATTCATATTTTAATACCGCACGCTTATTTCTCTTTAACCGTAACCGCATGGAACCGCGCCATTAAGGCCATTTCGCGGGGGTATTTGGGAGTAAAACAGGGTACGTAGGTGAATTTTCGAGATGTTTTTTCGAAGGATGTTTAAGAATAATTTGACAGATCGGATCGACGCTTCTTACACGCGCGCGCCGAGCATTTGGTTAAGGGCTGACCGACGAGTAAAAATATAACCATAACCGCATGTTTAAAATTGTCCAAAAACCGCTGTAGATTTTGGTCAATAACCGAATCCGTAGCGTTCATTTAGATATTTTTCGCATCCGCGTGATTTTCGGTTAACCATAAACCGTGCAAAATAACTGGATATAATCGAAATCCGACGTCAAAATAGGCTAAATCCGCATAACCGCAAAACTATGATAGTCCCCCTTACAAATTTAAATAAACTTTGGGAATCTCATTTCCTCCCAAGCATTATTTACCAAATAAAGTAAGATCTGAATGGCGTAAAATTAAGGACAGGTTTACTTATATCGAACAGTCACATATATTTCTCTCGGATGCCAACGATAATATCCTTCAAACACTTCAGGCAACAAAAAAGGACATTACAAGTTTTTCGAGTAAAAGTCAATCTCCAAAAGATCCCCAAAAACAAACAACGGACATAGAAGAGTCACAATATAACATGGACGTAGGTCTGGACGAGCTACAACAATATATTCGGCGTGACTGTGTTGAAGTGTCTGGTATTTCTGTCCTCCCTCAAGATCAAACTGTCGAACTTGGTAATCTTTTGGGATGCAGCCTTACAGAAGATGATATTTCTATTGACCATCGACTCACCAATACGAAAAAGAATAAGGATAGAATGGTTATTAAATTTGTGCGACGTGAATCAACCAGAAGTAACAATATGTTAAGGTGGCTCCCTACAGTTTGGCGAAAATTGTTAAATGCAGGATTTATATGTAGAACTTTGTACCAAAATGTTAGAACAGAAGACTAAAATTACTCTTTTGCTAATTATTAAGAGTGTTAGCATTAACAAAGTATTGTTTGAAAATGTGCAAGAGCTGTCGCTATGGCAACAATGACGTTTCAGTATGGCCGCCAATTACAGCTTAATTGCGCTTATTTCGCAAACGAGTTCGGTGACCCCTTAATTTTTTTCCATCAAACGTTTTGACACTTTCTCAACTATTAAGAAACAGGACAATTTAAAAAAAATTCTGTCGAGTCAATTTTTTTAATTGCGCAAAACCATGTTTTTGTATTTTAAAAACGTTTGGCTCGACAATCTTTTTTTAAATTGTCCTATTGATTGCTCGCTAGATCTCAAAACGTTTGGTAAAAAAGAGGGGTCACCGAACTCGTTCGCGAAATAAACGCAGCTAAACTGTAATTGGCGGCCATATTGAAACGTCATTGTTGCCATAATAATGGTTTTATCGGTTTAATACTTTCTTATTCGTATAGCACGCTTAGTGTTAAGTAATTGATAATTTTTAATACTCTGTTCTAAAATTTTGGTGCTAAATTCTCTATATCAAACGTGTATTGAACAACGTTCAGGAAACTATAGGGAAACATCTTAAGTAATTTACCGTTTTACAATTTACATGATAGGGAATTTAGTACCTGATTTGGACTATGGACTAAAGAGTTAGACTTAGAGACTGACCTCTACAATATTAATAATCCTGATAAAAATAACTAGTGTGACCAAGATCTGATGTTGAATAATCCAACGTCCTCTAATTATTCTACACCGGAAAATTGGGCTCGTAAAAAAAAGTGCCGAAAACTCTTACTTTATACCATTGCAATTTACCAAGCTTATCTAAGAATATAAGTTTATTAAGCGACTTGATTTATACACCTTCCTTGAAACCGGATGTCCTAGCACTAACAGAGACTAGACTTAACGAATTTACTACAGTCAAGGATTTAAATTAGGACAATATCTAACCAGAATAAAGAGAAATGTTTCACCAAAAAAAATTTCACCAAAAACCAGGATATAGCCGACCAATTTTATTGGTACTTTGTAAATGTTGGACCAAAGCTTGCCGCCGGTTAATCGAGCCTACAGGTATAAATAAATCCTACAGATTATATACACAGCTCACCTTTGCCAAGCTTTGAAACAGAAACCGACGTCTCGAAGGTCTGTCATCATTAGATAATCAAACGTCTTCCCTTGGTATTTCTAATTACTTGATAAAAATAATTGCTTTTGAAATTACACTAGTTTTTACTTATATATTTAATCGATCCATTGAAACAGGCATATGGTCCCTCATATTTTTAAGATGTCAAGGGTTACACCTATTTGTAAAAGTGGTCCAACCACTGACCCATCAAACTATCGACCAATATCTACATTGTCCCCGTTTGCCAAAGTATTTGAAAAACTAGTCACACTAATCATTTATAGAAAAAAAATCGAATCATCTGCAAATATCTATTTGGCTTTAGAAAAGGATATTTTACTGAACAAGCAATACTAAAAACAACCGATACACTAAAAATATAGATAACATACAGAGTAAATGTGGTTTATTCGTGATTTGTCAAAGCCATTTGATACAGTAAATCATCAAATTTCTCCTATCCAAACTAAATGAATAAGTATGGTATACGTAGCACTCCACCTCCGTGGTTTACAAATTATTTAACCAATCGACAGCAATATGTCAAAATTGGAAGTGTAACCTCAAAAATATTACCAATTACCTGCGGGGTGCCACAAGGATAGACATTGGGATCACTGTTGTTTCCGTTATAGATGAACGATATGCCCAATTGTTCTAATAAACTTACATTTTGTTTCTTGCTGACGACACTAATATTTTCTATTCTAGTAATACAAGTAAGTAGTGTTTGACCTGGAAAATATAAAGAATGATGGTTTACAGAATATATAGAGGGTATCACACGGCGGTGCGAAGATATGCGATTGATTTTCGAGTGGCAAAGCAATATTTTACGAACGAGCGTAGCGAGTAAAATAGTTTTTGACACGAGAAATTTACCTCATATCTTCAAACTTTACTTTATTATATTATCACATACTTTACTTTGTTCGATGTTTCGCTTTTTTCTCCAATCCCTCTCAGATAGTCTCTAACGATTGAGATCATATTGTGTTTTTTGGCAATGTTTTCGTTTCATTTTCTGTCAAAAACTTAACCACATCATCATATGAAATTCCGACAAAACTTTATGTCGCCATCTTTGAGGCAAAACAACAGACAAGCGTGCGAACATTCGATCCGGGACATCTGGCACATACTTTTTCATATCTTCACTAGTGAAAATATGAAAAATATGAGTGTTTTAGTTGTTCGGTAAAACACCCGATTCTATATAAAAAACATGCTAATAAACTTTCACTAAATCTTACAAAGACTAAATATACGATAATACCATCAAATAAGAAAGTTGTTCCAGGTAATAGAATTTGGATTATTGAACAAAAAGATTACATCAAGTACCTATGAATATACATTGATAAGTATATCTCTTGGGGCCAACAACTTAACAACTTAAACATGCCCAAAACAAAGTTCCAAAAATAGAGGGATTTTGATCTGATTAAGACCATATTTGGGAACTAATAATTTGAAGCATTTCTATTATACTTATATTTATATTATACTTGCAAGCTAGCTGCGAGTACTTTAGTCCAATCAGAGTGCTCCTAAGTGCTCGCAGCGAGGTTGCAAGTCGAGTTTTACGTACTGGGAGGATAACTGGAAAAGTGGCATTAGACGGCGGATGGGGTCGTATACGCCCCCAACCTGTACACTACATAAACAATACGACAGAAACAAAAAACAAAAGCAAAGCAAAAGCAAAAACAAAGACCGAACAATAAACAATAAGACAAAAAAAAATTAGGTGTTTAAGGGCCGGTTTCCGTATGATCGTACAATCGCCCAAAATTGTGTTCAGCCAGCTACAGCGATCCTACTGTTGTTGAGAAAGTACGATTGCTGCTGCACGATTTACGTGTCAAATAATCAACAAGAGGGTAAACTTACCGTCTACGTATTGTGATTTTATTTCTTTTGCATCTCCCAGTTATAATTACAATACAAGGTTTGCAGCAAAACGATTTTTTACAAACCAAAGCTTCGTAAAATGATGGCAAACATATAGCTACATTTAAATTCATTCCTTCCGAAATTTGCGGGTCGATGGACTGTAGTATTAAACATTCTAAGTCAATTTATATATTTAAAAAACAATACAAAAACTTTCTTTTAGTAAACCAAGATTAATGACAAATATTTAATGTCACTTGTCTTCGTGTGTTTCCTTGTTCCTGAATCGAGATAACGTCTCTTTTTCCTACACTACCGTAATTGTAAAATAACTCAATATAACTATTGTATTACTCAAGTTAATGTCCGACACTGGTAACTTACTGTAGGCAGTGGTCAAGTCGAAAGCTAATGCTACTTTGACCACTGATCAGTTTCTATACAACTACAAGTAAGCAAGAACAGGGTTATAAAACGAGCTTATTTTAGCATCAAAATTACACTTACTCCAGCAAAATGCAAAGATGATTTTTATCAACTTTTCTAACAGGAAACTAATACAATCGTATGTTTAAATGGCTGATGCCTGCAGCTTGTGGTCTTTGTTTTGAAGAGTGCCTACAATACTTTTACAGTAGTTCTAGAATCTGTATTTCAACAACTCGGAAAAAAAGTTTATAGTCATAGTCATATTCGATCCATCGTGTTTTTTTTGCAGCAGACGCACCAGAATCTTACATTACAATGAATTTAATTATGACCTCTGAGGTATGGCTGGTACAATATCTTTTCGACGAGTGTCAGTGATGCGTCTGAACAACTATCTTGTATAAGCAACGAGTATTTCGCACGTGTTATAAGGCATTAGACAATTACAATTCTACAGCAACATACTTTGATTACACACCCATAGTTCTGTGGACTGCTACACTTGTCAACCTCTTATGTCTTTGCAAAGCGGCAATATTTTTTAAATTAGTTCCCACAAGACACTCATTTTGTCGCATACTAAATATTTACTTTTTTTTCCATCTCCGTACATTTATTAAATGTGTCAAACCATTGAAAAATGTTGTGAAAAATTAGATTCTAGAACTACTTTAATGACGCCCTTGTCATTTCTCCATATTAAATCCAATGTAACTTTTTAAAAGTTTTTTCCATCTGCAACGCAGGTAATTAATTAATTAATAAATAATAAACGCGGCCTATTTATCCTGTAAGGAAATTCTCTGTAGGTGATATATCACTCGCATTGTTCAGTATACTGGGCATAATATGGTCAATTTTTACTTCCCCTATT
This sequence comes from Pteroeides caledonicum, assembly GCA_026546875.1. Classification (NCBI taxonomy): domain Eukaryota; kingdom Metazoa; phylum Cnidaria; class Anthozoa; order Scleralcyonacea; family Pennatulidae; genus Pteroeides; species Pteroeides caledonicum. The sequence continues at coordinate 6,156 of JAOBAZ010271720.1, forward strand.
AAAGGAGAAAAAAAGATTTCCTCAATTTTCTTAGAGCTGACCGTCTTGATTGCTGGTAAACGAAGCAAAACTCTGGCAAATCGGTTTTTATTGCGGGGATACATCCTTATTACGAACTCTTTTAGTTCACTTTGAGCAGCTTCTTGTAACAGTTCAATCATTTTGATATCTTTTAGTCCAGCAACATCTAAAACAAAAACGACACTTTTTTATACTCATTTAATGCTCACACAGTCACCGTTACCATTTCACGCTATTTTACTCAGAACTTTAATCCTTTCCAGGCATGCATGGATCCAGCCAGATTTTTTGGGTGCTCTAGTTTGCTGCAGATGCTAGTTTCAGTCTACGGTCAATCCTTTGCGGTCCTAATTACTTCCCGAGACTGCCCGAATGAACGAGCTATCCGTCAGTTCTACCTTTAAGGCCATCACGTATATATTGCAAGAAAGTCCGTATTAACAATATGGCGGACAAACACCGGGCGTTTATAAAGACATTATAAAAGAAATTAACAATCATATTTGAAATTGTTTTTTAAGAAATTATTATAACGTAAATAAAAACGTAAAAACTTCTTTATGAAACTTTAAATGAAACTTTTTTCATTAAGGAATGTGTCAATACTAACAATGCGAAAAGCAATAAGGTAAAAATAGTTTCGTCGGAATCGAAAGGTGGTTGTGGCGTGAAGTCATTATACGACTTAATATGGGAATATTTGAATAACCTATTTAATGACTGCAGTAAGCAGTCAACATAAAATATAGAGTTGAATGTTTGAATAACCTATTTAATAACTGGATGCAATGAGCAGTCACACAAAATGTAGTTTTGAATACTTGAAAATTTAGTCGACCCTAGTTGTTAGGCTTGTGATACCTTAAGAGATACTAATAAATTATATATGTGTCATTAAATATAATATAATCATTTTATGTAACATATTCAATTACCATGTACAGCTGTATACTGCTGTTATCATTAACTCTGACAATGATGTTAACTTATAACAGCAAACGTTAGCTTTCAAATATACATCATATTTTAATCAATTTAACTTTTACTCAATTTATTTATGATATAGATATGATATAGACACATGTGCCTTACTGACAGAGAGGACTGCTATTCTCAAGGAATTTTGTCAGCTTACTTGATGTTATTTCTCTGCCTTTATCGGCCTTATTAATGGGCCTTTATCAAGATAAATTAAATCACTCGCCTTCGGCTTGTGCCTTTATACCCTGATAAAAGCCTCTGACTCGGTTTGTAAAAATATATAGGAGCAGCATTTGTGGCCACACACTTTTCGTTCACAATTTAATAGTACATTTGTTGTTGGAGGGAGGAAGGTGGGGTGGTCATGCAGTGGAAGTGGGTATAGCAGAGCTAGACAACAAAACTAAATGTACAGTACATGTATTTCTTGCCCCAGGGCAGGAGGAGTAATTAAAATCTAGAACCTGTCTGGTTGTCAAATCATATATAAGAATTTAATCGCAAATATAAGTACCGTTTCAACAGCAATACATTAAAAATGCCTTCAAAATATTTAAATAAGACAGAGACTTGTTTATATTACAGTTATAGACTAGAGTTAATTATTTTGACAACCTTGGAATTTTGACAATTTACGAAAATGAAAGCAGAGATCAATCAATAATTAGATACTATCAACAATATTAATCAATACCTTTAAATCGTTCAATTTATTTATTTATCTTTTAGTTTTGAAGACAGTTCCTCCAACAACTTTTTTTAATTTAATAGATTATTCTGAGATCACGATGGATCTTAATCCGGTGACTGCGATATACGTTGTCAGCGGCTAAGTTAAAGTCATGCGTGTAATGTGTTCTTGTGAACGCTGCATCTTAAATCAAGGTGGAAATTTATTTTTTTCACTAAATATACTTCAAGAATGACAACGAAGGGACTTGATTCAAGAATTAAAACATATAAATATAATGACAGAGACCAAGCAGTAAGTAAATTGAAACAATTTGTGTGAATCTAAACTAAATAAGAGCCGTTATTTTTACGTAACTCACATTCAGTTCAAAGTCTTTTTATAATTTTGAGAACGGTTCGGAAGTCTTGTGTCGGAATGTTTTGGTAAAATATGACTCATTGCCACAAAACATTTTGTCCAAAATGTTATTCTGATTGTTGTAAAGCTTTTTGAGATGAATGTTTCTGCGTCGCTAGTCATCATGTAGGAGCATGAAGCAAAATTTAACTGTATTAAATGTTTATCGACTTGTGTCCTATATTTACTGTTCAGCAACCATGACTTCTAAGTAATATAAAGTCCCATGTTCAAGGAATTTTGGCTTTTATGGTTGATTATTATAAAGTTTTACAATTTATATGTTTATCTTAACTCTGCCTGTTTAACATAAACCGAAGCAAGCGGTAAATTGTCCATGCTGATACGGTACTTTGTTTACACCAAAACCTCGAGGGCCTGTTCATTTGTCAAGATGACTCAGCTGGGATACTTGGAATTTTTTTTGTTTTTTTATTATCAGTTAGATTGAAAATTTTAATACCATTAACCATTTTAGAGGCACATTTTTGAACACTAATATTGAAACATCACATCTATTGAAAACATTTTCAAATTTGCCCATCTGTGGTTCATGTTTCAATAATTTCAAACACAAATGTCTGATTACAATAGCTTGAAAAGAGTGAAAACTTGAAAACATTACATTATATGTTAAAAAATTTTATACCACAATATAAAGCACAAGTGACATTTTGTTGCCATTTTTGCCAAAACTAGTACTATGTTTAAGTATGATTTAATTGAGTTAATATGTAAATGTGACAGCAATTATATATGCAGCTCTCCCGAAAACATATCTGGATTTTTTGCAGTGAATAATAATCAAATAATAATCAATAAGTATACTATAATTTCTGCACAGGCAAAATTGAAAAGAATAAAACTCTTTTATTTGACTAGTCATCATGCAAAAATATCTCAGCAAATACAGTACAAGAGCATCAATACATCTTGATAATTTTTTACCACATTTTCCGGCAGATTACGTGCATGTTATTTATTGATTTTATCTTTCAAGGTTCATGCATGTTATCCGACAGTGCACGTAATGCAGTTTTGAAATGTTTTCTACAGTTTCACAAACTACCATTAACAGGTTTAACAAGAAATTCAATGATGGTTTGCAGAAAAGAAGATGGTTTTAGTCATCCTTCTAGGGTGTCATGTAGTTAAATTGCATAAAATTTGCCTGCACTTACTTTAATAATATAATCTCATAAACTTAATGCTCATTACTGTAATATAAAGATGCTGTATAAGTATTCGTTCTCTAATAAAGCTGCCCAATTGTAGACATTTTATTTGGTACACTGTAAATTGGGCTCATATAAGGCACAGTAGCTTGACTGCTTAACGGATCAAATTTTTGATTGGTTGAACTGATGGTGGACCTTTGTGGTGGTGTTGCTAAATTAAGCACAAAGTTCATTCGCACAAGTATCATAATCTATTTTATGTAGACTTTTCACAAACTACAACGCCATCTTTATCTACATCCATATATCGCTCTTGTTTCACTGCAGCTATGCATCATGGCTGTTCAAAAGCTCAATGCCGTTTGCTGAGCTGAAGAGATTGGAAATCGAGCTGCGTCAAGAGAATTTGCAGTGCACAGTATCTTCCGGTACATCTAATGCATTGTCAAAAATGCATTTTGCCGCCAAAATTGGCAACTACACATAATACATTATTTACGTAATTGCCCTGAAAATACGGCATATATCTATTCTTGTTTGATTGTTTGTGTTGCAGTAACTTTAGATAAATTGTTATTATTTTAGTCTTTGCGCCAAAGAAGAAATGAAGTAACTGTCGAGTTGAGAAAGGTAATTTATATGTTTTTTTAAAGAAAATTGGCAATACATATTTTGTCTAAAATGAAAGAACTCTTAAAGCTATTTAACATCTGACGCACTTGTGACAAAAACGCCTTGAAAGGGGTAACCAACCACTCAAAGCAGTACAACAGCAATGCCCACATGCTGCAATTTAGATGACAGTTAGTCATCCCAAAGCTCCAGCTGACAGGATTGCATGTCATAGCCACTCGTGGGCCTACAGGATAACAGCATGTGGCTGAGGTATGCTGGAAACAACAAGCTAAAATTGGGTCCAAAACCGCAGACAAGCTGCAGAGAATGACTTCTCGATGCAGAGCTACAGTCACACCCAGGAGAGGTGGGAAATATATAACACGCAACCTACAAAATTCTACTTACCTATGCTTCCAAAGCCGGGAGGTAACAAGCTCGAGGAGCATATGGCAGCACAATAAGGACAGATTGTAACAAGCAAATAGCCGACCGCATGTACACAATGCATATACATGATCGAAGGTCTGAACTGATTGGTTGACTGCAATTAAAATACATGTACCCAATAAGAAAACACCCCTGCCCAACTAAACCTGCAAAGCACGAAGACAACACTCGTGCTGGTAATAATATGTTTTATTGTACCTCAAATTCAAATTGTCCAACTATAGAGTTCACTCTGTACCACATGAGCATGTGATTTAAAGCCGAATTGCCCTCCTGGACGTCAATTTCAACACGGTGGGTAATATTGTGCGTGTCTAACACGCAAGGTTCTCCAGAGGCGGGAATTTCCTATGGTTTTAATGAACTGTTATATTTTTGAAAAATATTAACATATTTTTCAGTATAATTGCGCTCTCGGGAAATATCATCATTTCGGGTAATTTTTTGCCAAATCGCCCTCGCTATTCCCTTTGCTAGAACTGGTGGCAGCAATAAACACTCAAAATTTATATGCGCTTGTCAGACAATCAAATTTATATGTCAAATTGCTTTGTTGTGAAGGCTTGAAATTCGAGATGGTAATGACATATTATATAACTTGAGTCACACCGTAGATCATAAATACGAAAAAGCGAGACAAATGTGTTAGCGTTAATTATCAACAACTGACTGCCAATGTGAAGTTTCTTGCGTGCTTGCTTCGCATAGTTTTTGTCCAAAGAAATGCTGGATTGTACTGAATAAAATCTTAGAAATGAAATAAACTATGATAATAATAATATTCTGAATAGCGATTTTTCGTCGACTGATTAGCGAAATCCTCAAAGTGAATAGCGAATAACGATTCACTCTTCCCCTAATTCGAACCTTGCTTATGACATGTATATTAAGGATTGTATATTGGTATACAATACAATAAGGTATACAATACTCATATGCAAACCATGCATGTATGATCTGTGATGCTTAAATGTGAATAGAAACATAAAAGTCAGCACTTTCTGCAAGTTACGCATAAGTGGTTAACTTTGTTTAAGATTGATAATGATTTGGGGTGGGTTGGAGAGCAAAAAGGGATTAAAAACTTTTTAAAATTAAAAAATTATGTAACAAACAACTTATAAATAAATTTTACCATATATACAAGCAAACAAATATGATAACTTAAAGTGAGAGTCAAGTCCCTAATGTAAACAAATGCATTATTTACACTTTAATCTGGAAAACATGTCAAATATGATGTACCAACTGGATATATAACAACTTTCTTATTTGTTATGATGTTAAATAATATAAACCATTGTTTCCATAAAAAAGAACTCGAAAAATGTTCCATTTGGGCAATGTTGAAATGTGAGGTTCTTCCCTTTGTTATGAGTACAACCGATGCACTAAGTGGACTTGACTTCATCTTTAACACATACACATAGATATACCTGTATAATAAATATTTGTCTTCAGTTCTTTGTTAGTGTTTTAAATAAATGTTACCTGGAAAGATTTAGATATTATTTGGATAACCCATTTCAAGTAGGGGGTCTTCTTGGGCAAGTAAAATCATCTGGCAGATTAAAATTTGTGAATTGGCCATTTACAGATGTCATTGCAGTGCATGGGTTTATTGGCTGCTGCCTGCAGCAGGCTTCTCATTCTGTGAAATGGTAGTTGTTTTGCAATTCGCACGCCTAGATTCATTTAGGCGTGCAATGGCGTGCGATTGAAAATGAGTTATTTATTTACAAAAAAATAGTATCCTCATTTTCCCATTGCAAATACAAGTCAGTAGAACGAGTCTTCAGTCTTAAGCTCACTACAATGAGTGCGGTTTATGACATGCCTAGAAGGCGTGTGGCGTGTGCCAGGGCTTGCGCGTGCGATCGCACACCTCAAAATGAGAAGCCTGCTGTAGAGGGTCTCTCTGGGTGAGTAAAATCATCTGACATTAGCCAGAGTAAAATCTGTTACCGTAAGTCACCATTTGTGGCCAGTGCCTAGCTAAATAGAAATATGGCCAATGATATGATACTTCTGGCATTGGAAAAAAAATTGAAATTTAAGCATTGGTGGTAACACCAGATAGTACTGGCCACTCAATCCATGTGCCATGGTGCTGGCTGTGAATGGCCACAGATTGTATTTGGGCTAAGGCAAGGTGATTTAAAAATAGGTAATCTTTTGAAATTTTTGGATATTATATATAATTAGTATAAGCATCAGTGAGTGCTACAAAAAGTTTTACAAAAGTATCAGGGATGGATTTACTGGGAGGGTGTGGGGTGCACATTGCTCCTAGCCCTAGCTAGAGCGAGTGTATGGTGTGTAAATTTTTCTGTCAAATATGTATATATGGTACCAAGTAAAAAAGCAAAAGCAATTATAGAACCGGTAACATAATTTAAACAGACAGTCAATTAAAAGTATATGTGGCTAACAATTGGTATCTTACCAACCCCGCAGCGCATGGGTTAACCCTTTATAGCCTGTTGGCTACCTTTAGTATTTTACTCAGTCAAACGCCAGACGATTTTACTTGTCAGTGTGGAAAGTCTGGGCTATAAAGGGTTAAATACCATCTCATTAACCCTTTATAGCCATTGGCCACCTTTAGTATTTTACTCTGTCTAACACCAGATGATTTTACCTATCAATGTGGAAAGTCTGGGCTATGAAGGGTTAAAGAGATTCTTAGCATACTAATTTCTTAACCCATTGATGGCAGAAGTTTTTCTCCTGACAAGTATATAATTGTCTAGCATTAGACAGCGTAAGTGGCTGGTTACAGCCATGCAGGGGTTAAATCTCCATTGATCTCCATTTAACTAGCCTGACCTAGCAACAACCACAAAAAGCAACCATAACCTGCCTGTCATCTCCTTTAACCTAGAGCAACCCCCTACAAAACCAGTTTAGATTCAGCCCAGATACGGTAATCATTTTACAAACTTAAGGTTGTTTGGAGCAATTAATATATATGTACTACATATTTTTTGTTTCATTGTCATTACTTTTTATTGTTATATTATTTGAAATTAAATATTAGTTGTTCATTATTAAACTTAATTATATCTTTCCAAAGGACAAACGTCATGATCACATGCAAAAGAGACGGAATGTTCCTGTTACAACCACAGATGAAAAAGAAGAAAAGTCACAGGTTTAGTGTATTTTTATTGTCATACCATATTATAAATTTTCTGACTGCCCATGTCACTGTGATCAAACACTTAAACATGGTATATTGCCATTTATGTGTGATTTTATCTCCAAAAATTGCAACCGTTGTATATTACAGACCGGGCCATAAGAATTTTTGCAGGTGTGTAATAAATTGCATGCTTCCTTAAAGTGAGGCATGCAACTAAATATGCACTAAATAATAGGGTATATCAAAAAACGAAACAGTTGTAAATTTTTATCAGTCTCAATTTTACGAAACAACTTCTAGGATCACAGTCTTTTATATATAGTTCCATTGAGTACTTAAGTCTGGTTTTCACCAGCGACATAAGCATAAGCAAAAAAACAAAGCAGAGATATTACTCTGGGACTCAAAGACAAAAAAGAAAGAATCTTCTACTGAATTTGCTTTTGTTTGACAAAAATAAAAGGATAAACTGTCGAAGGTATTCAACCAATTTCGTTGCTTCTTGTGGGAAAGTCACAGCTGTTTCTTCTTGCCAGGCGTCATCATTTGTTACTTCTTCAGTGTCGTTGGTGTTTGATTTGTTGTCCGAATTTTCGGAAAGGGTAGGTAGTCAGTAAATATAGGGGTTGCAAAACACAGTTTTTACTGTATCAAACTCAATTTTAATAAAATTTTGACCGGCAATAAAGCACTTAACAAGCTTCCCGCCATGAAGTCAAATTACGGTCAAAGATTTAAAATGCCCTACGCAAGCAATTTTTATATTGTTGGAAAAGACTACACCCTTGGTTTACAAAATTTTTTTTAGAAAAAGTGGTTTTTGTTTATCTTACATCCTAAGTACCAGTACCCAACGGAACTACAGTATTTTCCAGTGTAAGTCGCAACTTTTGGCAAAATTTTTTGGTTGTGAGACCAATAGTCCGCTGCGGCTTACCTGTTAATTTTTAAAAAAAAAATGTCAGAAATCCGTAATTTTTTTTTTGAAAAACCATTGCAAGTTTACCATTAACGCACAACGCGGAAAATAGGCTTGTGATTTCTAGAAATGAGATGTATAATATTAATAAAGCAGAAAGCAGGAGAAGGTATTCCAGTGTATTTAACCACAATTTATTAAAGTTTAAAACGTAAATAAAAAATAACAATTTTTGCGAAAATAGTGTTCGTTTCGGTTAGTCAGTCACTGGCGTAGCCAACCTGCAAGGCTAGTCATGCTATGCAAATTTCAAATCATTATCATTATTCATTTCTTTAGAAATTCATTGTTTTTACG
>JAOBAZ010271831.1:0-14907 GCA_026546875.1 Pteroeides caledonicum
GGCGTTTCTGTATCACAATATAGGCTATTGTGATACAGAAACGCCTGTAGGTAAAAGGGAAAAGCATATGCACTTAAAAAGTGCCACGATTTGACATGCTCTTTATTTAAATGGATTAATGCAATGTGTATTGATATCAAATTTGGTATACGTAGGCGTCAATATATGGCAGCGAATATCAAATGCTTTTTTATTTTGCAAGTTGTCAGTTCCGATAATGTTCACAACAGAAAGCCTATAATTCACTTAGGTTGATTTTGTTTCATTTTTCTGGAATTATTGTAATATACAAGTGGTTCTCCTTCGTTTTTTCAGCTTTTAAAAAGACATGATCTTGTCCATGTTTTGTCTTACATGTTTAAACCAACTTCAGATAAACTGGTACGTAGATATAATTTATGTTATTTACCGACTGCGAGGTCCGGATGGAGGAAAACCGGACCGAAGTCATGAAATGGCTCAAGGCCGAGAGCCATTTCATGACCGAGGTCCGATTTTCTCCCATGCGGACCGAGCAAAGCCGCTAACTGACGTGTTTATTTTTGGTAAAGTAAGTGTGAATTCAAAGCGTTTGGGTGAATCTTTCGAATTTATTGCCTAAATTATATTTGTACGCGTGATTTGCACACACAATTATAAATTTAAAATTTTCCAACAATACAATTTTTGTATTCTGTTTGTTTTCAATGTTTAATTCGTCAGGATAATAAAACTCACTTTCACTGTGATAAGTTTCATTATCGCCCTCCATTTTAGTTTGGAAAGTAAGAGATTTAGTTGAAAAATCGACAAAATTATGATGTTTGTTTACATGTTTAAAATTAAAACCGTTAAACGAAAACGTAAACAAATTACGATGTTTGTTTACATGTTTAAAATTAAAACCGTTTTTCCCATCTGGTACGGTTGAGCGGTCCTGACGGGAAAAACTGAACCGTGAACAGAAAAACTGAACCGTGATTGGCTGAAAAGCATGGATGTCGGACGGGAAAAAAATAAATATAGTTCTTTAGCCAAGGATCCTTTGCGGATATTATTATTACCTTCACCATTACTATATCATTATTATTAATATTATTAATATTCTTCATATACCTGTATGATTTTAGAAGCAATAGAGTTATTGAATATTTAAGTATTAGTTAAAATACGAGCGCTAGAGGTGTATGGGTATTTACAATAGCGAGGACGTAGCATGAGCCATTGTAAATCCCATACAGATCTGCCGCGAGTATTTTAACGTGCTTGTGAATTGAAACAATAGGTATTAAAACAGTAGGTAATAAAAAAGTTAATAACTGCATACTAATTAGGAAACAGTTGTATCAAAGTTCAAAATACTAATTTGCAAATTGTTAGCCTTTATGGAGGTTTACAAATATGATGCGATAAAAATGAAATATGTATTTGAAATAAACTTGCATGGATATTTTACAAACGCAAAGTTATGCGTTCCTACAAATGTGATGTTTCGTCATTTTTGACAATCATTAATATACGATCTTAATTTCGTTGCATGTACAATTTACAGTAAGTTTGAACTGTAGAGAAGAACGTTTTGGGGGCATCTCCAACGTTGAAGCTGGAACTAGAGTATTTACATTTGAGTGAGAATTTTGTAGGTGTTTGTATAGATATGTGTTCTTTAATCCTTGTGGATTCCAAGACAGGTGGTTTCACCCGTATAACAAGTGCTACATCCTGCACAAATAAATTGATATACAACAAAGTAATTTTGAAAATAATCAGTCTAGCAGTTAACTGAGTTAACTGATGTTGTTACATTAGAAAATTGTGGAATCTTTCTTATTAGTAATGAAATTAGGATACGTAGTGTGGATAATTATTTCATTGTTTTTAGGTCGCTACATTTTACATGTGTGAAGAAGATATGGACAACTTTGTTTTTGCAGTATACCCTAAAAAAAATGCTGGAAGAGTACAAAAAGAGTTTGAAGATTTAGTATGTATTTCTTTTACTTGTACTACTTTACTATGTATAAACAAAGTTTTATCTTGTTTTCTCTATGTCTGTGTTATAACCGCACTTGCTTGGCATTGATTTTGGTACTGCATGCATTTAAAGTTGAAATCTTTTATCTTTTTTAGAGTTTTTTTTGTCCGGATCGTCGCCCTGGAGAAAAGTTTGGATTACCAAACACATTTAGTATTTTATCAGAAAGTGCAGAGGTTCTCAGTTCACTACTCTCTGTCACCGTAAGTGTTATATTGTTATTAAACGTGGTCCTACGTAAATGACGTTTTGATTCATTTGTCGATTGGTTGGTCAGATCACTTAATTTTTTTGTTGGTTGGTTGGTTGATTTTAATGGATTTAGTTTAATCATTTGCTAAAGTGTATAGTAAAAATTGCTGATTGATCAAGCATAATTCGAGTATGCCATTTCTTTTTTGTAGGTTACCAAGATAATATCTGATAAAAGTGATCTTTTTGAAAGTCTTCATTTTTCAGACCAATATATTGGATTCAAAAGGAACCCAGAGTATGTAATGAAAGCTTGTATATCAATATCATCTTTTGAGATCAATATAATCTAGTTCCTTTTTTAGAATAAAGTAGCTTTAGTTATTTTTCACTCTAAATGTGTTTTTAATGTTGTTGTTGCTCTTTACTGTTTTACTATCGACAGTTTTTTTTTTCCGTGACCATAGGGAGGCTGAAAATCCTGATGAAGTGAAGCCTGTTAAAGCAAGAAAAGTCCTAATTTTTACATTTAATCGTGAGTTTTCAACTTTTGGTTACTTAAGTTCAAGTGTAAACAAAGGAGAGCTTTTAACTAATTGAATTTAAGGGTAATTTAGCACTTGAGAAACATGTTCTGTTGACTTTTTGAGAGCTTCGCAAGGGCTGTATTTATTTATTAATGTGCTTCAAACAATATTTTTAATTACATTTGCTAAAAACAATATTTTTCCTTTAGTTCCTGGCAATGGGAAAACAAAACCTACATATATGGAAATGTGTAAACCTCTAATTAATTTAACTTTTCACTTTCTGGACAAAGTCAAGAAATTTAGATTAAGTAAAGACGTAAGTACAGTTGTTTGTAAAGATCACTCGCGTTCATTTCTATAAGTACATCTTGAGTGTAACCAAGAAGTGTTGACTCAGGAGGTTGTCTTGACAACACTGCTGATAAGTGGAAATTTTTTTCTCGCATTAACTTGACCAAGTGTAACTACTACATATCGGTCGTACGCAAAACATTTTTAAACAGATTTTCTTCTTTCTGAAAAAATAGAAATACATTATCATGTAATACGATTACTTTATCGTAAAATCCAGTGTAAAAATTGTCGTATGATTTTAAAGTAACTGTACCCATTTGGGACAATGTTGTCGTGGTGTGCATACACTGTAAGTTGAAAATCACATTGCTTAACTTTCTATGTACTATTTAAAAAACAAGCTGCATTGCGTTCAACCTAATGCCTTTAAACCGAATATCTTTTGTATTTTATGCCTAAGCTGAGAAAATTTATGGCCAATATTTTAATGTGTGGATTAGAAAGGTTCTTTGTCAGAAAAAACTCCAGTAGTGGATATATAATATATTTCAAATGCCCATTAATTTATAATCAATTCAGCCAATTAACGATAATATGTCACATGTAGAGGCTTTAAACATGATACAATGAGTTTCAACATGAGTTTATTAATATATTTGTATACAAATTATACAAATTCGTCTCCTAATTAGTATTCTTTACATCCAAATAAATTGGCGTGTTTGAAACCATTCAAAGCACTCTGCAGAAAAATGCCACGAAATTCAATCTTTGTTAGTTTCAAGTAAGAACTTATCATTACCCTGATTGGTTTGCTTTGTTATACAGGGTGTAGTTTGGTTTGTTTAATATTAAACGTTGCATGCAGTCTTTTTGAAATCTCTTGTGCTAAGTGTTTCTTAGAATAGTTGTCTATCAAACTTTAAAGGAAATATTTATAGTTAGTACTTAAAGTAAAAATTGTGTGTATAGTAATGTCGAATTACTTTATTATTTACTTTTATTATTTAGGCTAAAGCTAAATCTGAAAGGAAAAGAAGAGAAATGGAAGAATCGTATTGGAAACAGGCGCATGCTTCACGTCAAGAGGTGAGGTAGCCTTCTACATTGGCTGTGTTTTCGTATATCTGCGCTGCAATTTACTTTTCGTAAACGCTCGTTTCCATCCTGAACTATTCTATATTTAAACTGGTTAATTCTATCAGTTTTACTGAACTGTTCTCCCTAGAGGTCATGTGAGGGCTATCCTCCGTCAGTTCGGTGTTTCGTTTGGAAGAAACTGAATTATCCGGAGAAAACCTGCGACATTGAACAGAGTCAAACTGATACCCGAAGGAAACTTATGCCCGAAGGAAAACGTTCACCTTGTTATCTTCCGTATTACTTATGACGTCGCAAGTCGTTCGCACCTTGTAGCCGCTTTGAGCTGAAAATCACGCTACTTTTGCGACAAGTACAAGACTTAAAACGGTAGCAAATCACTCGAAAATAGAAGCGAATAAAAATTGATGGAAAAACTATTGTAGTAGCATTTAACAGTTACGTGTACACGTACACGCACACGTACACGTACACGTATCTTTTGTGCAGGTAAATGTATAGGTATATATGTGTACATTCGTTGCGAAAATGGTTGGGACAATTTTTCTTTTTACAACCCTCTTTTATCCCCTCTTTCAATGTTATTGTACTAAAATGTTTCTTTTTTTTATTTCATTCCCAAATGTGCACTAAAGATTTCAGTTTTAAAATGGCGAAATGGAGATTATAACAAGTATCGGCGTATAATTGTGCATACTATATGGCCTTAAATCAACATCGTTCCTGATTGGTCAGTTCCATTTTCTCTTTGCGACGTGTTAAGCAACGTATTGTGTGGGTTGATGCTGATATAAATATTCATTAGTAGTTTAATCATGTCAAACAAATGGTTGCTACCCCATCGCTAAGAAAAAGTGGAACTTACCAATCAGAAGCGATCTTGGTTTAAGGCTGTATAATAAATCACTTATAAATTTAAATTTTAATTTATTTTAAGCCTATGTCTTGTAAAAAAAAACCCAGTTTATTCAAAAAAGATTTTACTTTTTTTTTCAAATTAAGGCTGCACAATTGCGTCGTGAGGAAAAAAAGCGTGTTGAGAAAGAAAAAATGATGAACGAAGATGATGCGGATAAACAAAGGCGGTGGGAGGTAAAATATTTTTTACACTGAAAGAAAATTGTTAATATCTTGAAAGAGTAACTTGTTTTGCACAAATCACTTTCGTGCTTCCTTTTAACCACTTTCACTTTCTTTAAATTGCAAACTAGCCTCTTATTATATCCCAGTTCGATACTAACAACACGTTGTTGAAATGTGATTTTCCCAATTTAAAGTATTATTATTGGTATAGAAAAAGAAACACGGTTTCTTGAAAACTGAATCTAAGTCGGTATTACCTGAAAGTATAACATTGTGAATAATACATAATTTGCTTTGTGTTTAATGGCTTAAATAGTATTATATTTCAGTGAAAATTTAGTTACGTCACCTTGCCGTTTTCCGTACACGACAAACGTAAAACAAATACAAAGCCTAATTTAACTTATTTTAACTTGTAGCCCTCCTAAAACTGTGTATAATACCAAATTTTCAACGAAAAATTCGCTTACTGAGAGATATTTACTGGTACTTTCGTGACACTGGAGAGAGACATAACCGTAAGACACTAGACAGGAGTGTCGAAACCTTGGGTTATGAATCGTAACTTTCTAAGTTACATTCTGTAAATCTTGAAATCACAGTTGCGTTACAAATGTCGAATCAATCACCTGATTGCCGTGAACTTGTCACTATACGCTAATAGCGTATAGTGACAAGTTAAAATATAACCGTATTTGTAAAACAATGGACAATAACGAAGGCGGCATATACATTTTACCAGAATGCATTGTGGGTCTCAAGCATGAATAGTTAAAGAAAGATGACAAGAGGTACTTGTAGTACAGCTAATGGAGTAAAATTGTAACACAAGGAAGAAAATAATATTTTATCTGTCTGTTCTTCAAATATCGCCAATTCACCGTTTTAAACAATTTAAGCCACAATGCATTCTGATAAAATGTACATCCGCCATTTTTTTTGTTATGGTCAGTTAAGGCACGCATGTTATATCTAATCAAATGTAGAATTACCAGAGCGATAGCAGTGGCTGCCCAAATCAATACAGCAAACTATTTTTGCTAAATTGCTTTGTCATGTATGACGTCATAACGACAGTTTTCTCGACGGGTATACGACAACACCAGACAACATGTTTGTTTTTAATTCTGAGCACAATTTTGACACCATTTTCTCTTTTCTTACATTTTGACAGGGATTGTTTTATATCAATTACTAGTTCCTTAGCGTTTGAAGTATGTTTTTCTAGATGTTGAAATAGCATTATTTTATTTTCAAAGTATTAACTTTAATTTTCTTGGTAGGACAAAGAGCATAGAAAGGAAATGAAGAAACGAAATCCATTTAAGATGAAACAACTAAAAGCAAGAGCTTAGTTCGAACAAAATAAAAAGTTTTTAGCAATAAACTTTGTTTAAAACTAAAAACTTGTGTAAGAACATTATGGCAGGTCGTGTAACTAGCCGGTGGAAATTATAATTTGCTGTCGGCTTTGCTGTCGACAAGTAATGTCTTTTTAATAAATATAACATTCATGTCTCTTCTAAAATATTTTGATGCTTTTAAGGTGGTTCCTTGCATTTGTACTTGTTTCCATCACTTGCTAAATAAACGCAGATTAATATTGACAGCACATTTGTTTCTATTTGGCGACAATATTTAACACTTATGGCATAGTAAAACTTCATTTTGACAATTTTTTGTTGCCATGCCACATGACGAAATCATTACACCCAGTATTTACAAGCATAAAGCCGTCTCTAATGTATCTCAAAAACGTTGTACCACGAAGTGGCCCTATATAGATCTTTATTCTGTGTTTTTGTTGTAGTTCGGGCTTCAAATCCACCATGGGCACAGTGGTCCAGTACTAGGTGGCAATATAAGCAAAACAAAGCGTGAAGATGATTTAAAACTGTTTAAAACTCAATAAAACATCATGTAAAATTGTTCTAACGACTGTTTCTGTAGCAATTGTTCAATAACAGCTTGCAAAGCTCGTTGTTACAAGTCGGTATAGATGTGACGTGTAGCCATATAGTTGAATATATCGGGAAGGATGGAAGCTCTTTTCACATACAGACTAACTTTAACATATACAGACTAACTTTAAGAACAAAATTTTATCACGAAACAACACGAAAACGTATGAAAAAATATGGTAAAAACCAAACCTTGATTTTCAAAGAACATTTTTGTAATAAAAATAATTGAAAAATTGCTGAAGTCGAAAAACTGTACAAAACATTTGTAAATTTGCCGAAAATTTTCCTAGGGCAATGCAGGATGTGATGTCCTTTCACGTAGCGCGAAACTGATTGCATTGTTGAAAACTTTGGAGGCTCGTTTACTTTGTCGATCAATCAAATTCGCGCCACGGAAACACAGCGGCGGAACTGGACGTCCGTAAGAATAAATTTCACAACTCACTGGTGGAAATTTAAAATTCAAAATACCTGGATAAAGATCTGATTGGTTAAACAGTTCTATAGAATATTAATCCTACCAATGTGATCGTTGTTTGGGTATTTTCAATTTTAATTTACACTTCTATATTTATTCTGACTGACGTCTAGATCCGCCAGTGGAAACAGACATCACATGCTACATTGCCCTACGAAGATTATAGGGAAATTTACAAACGTTTTATAGATTTTTTCGACTTTTTAAACTTTTAATATCAAGGTTTGGTTTTTAATATTTTTTGAAATTTTAATGTTGTTTTGTTATAAAGTTTTGTTCGTAAAGTTAGTGTGTATGAGTATACCGTAAAAAAGTTTCTTTGAAGTTTGTGTCCTGGCACATATCGGATTACGCATGTTGTTGGCCATTACTCTGGGCAGTAAACGGCATGTCATTAACGGAATGGCCATTAAGCATGTTGAACTGGCTATGGTTGGCAATTATTCTGAGCAGTAAACTGCAAAAATTGTAAGGGACATGTTGCATGGCTGAGTTGGCTCTGTGATTATTCCAATTCAGTGCTATTATATTCAACTATATATAGATACGCGTCACATCTTGTACCAACTAGCTTTGCGAGCTGTCATTGAACAGTTATTGCCCTGTTTTTCTGTGCTTGTATTAGCACCTTGTATTGCGCATCCTATGCCCTGGGACGAGATTTTATTTACGTTGTTGATCTTACTTCTCTCCAAAGTTTTTCTCCCAAGTGAGCGTATTTAAATTTTAATTAGGACGTTTTGGGCACTCCTTGATCGACTTGAAATCAGAGAGTCAAATATACCGTATATGCGCCTACTAATTCTACATACACATTTCCGAAATTAACATAGAAATTTACCAAGTACATGGTTGGATCCAGCACTAGTGCACCTAATTTGCATATCACTGCTTAGCCATACAAAATTTTATTTTGACCGACTTGTTTTGTTATGCAAACTAGGTGCACTATACAGTAGTGCTGGATCCGACCATGAAGTATATATTAACTGTTTGACTTACCAAGTACGTTAACTCTGAACCCTTGTTTAATAAGATTAATTCACTGGATCAGTTGCACTGCATTGCATTCTTACCAAATGAAGAAAGTGTTTTCATTTTGTTGGTGAATAAAGAATAATCAGTTAAATTATGCATTGCGTAGCATATTAGTGTGGTAATAATTGACCACGATTACTGTGCGAAAAATTCTTGTATTGCACAGCATTAAAAAAAAAACAGCCGAAAAAGTGTATGTCTAGCAGTGTAACAAGTTTATTAAAACGAGAAGGTAGATAGAAGTAAAAAGATTGTGCCATTCTGGCTTTCATTTTTGCCGTAAATGAAATCAAGCGAGTAAATAACAGTAAGGCATTGACAAACGACACGAGAGGCCGCTGATGATGAAGGATTACTGACAATCAAACATAAAAAAATGTGTGTCTTCTTTGATTTATTGATTATTAAAAAATACACGCGTTCCTAATGATTTTAATAAAGCTAAACATGTTTTCTTAGAGGTGTAAAAATCATGTCCTTTGAGTACCAGCCGCTTTGTCGCAAATAAGCAAATGTCCCGGAAATGGGTGGGCCAAATTAAAACCCGTTACGAGAAATAATAGTGTGTCCTCTTTTCAAAAAAACCTTAGATGCTTTGTAATGTACGTTTTACAAACTTAGCTAACTTGACATCGAATCAAAGAAACTGTGTGAAGAAAAATCTTAGCCATTAACTGTCTGAGTAGTTGATTAATACGAAATAGACGGCAACAAACATGCTGAGTACCAAATATAGTTCTCGATATATGGTCAACAACACTTCACTTGCTTTTTAATTTAACCTGTCCATCATATTTGCATTGTTTTGGTAAACTAAGCGTATCGCTTTTTACAGTGTTCAACACACACTGATTTTGACTCAATAATACCGAAGTCGCATTTTAAAAGTTTTTTTTAACATCTCTCTAACCATTCTTTGCATTTAGAATTTGACATTCTTTGTAGGCAAATGTTTCTTTTCCTTTCACTCGCTGATTCGCGTCCAGGTCTCAAAGCTGTTAAATTGTACCTTATATCAAAACCAGGAGATGTTATTACAAATGAGTGTTCTTTCAACGATAAACTTGGCAGTCTATATTGCCGCTCGCTTGACTCTAGTCCACTTTCAGTTTTTACCAGTGGTACATCGTCGCACAATTGTTTACTGCTTTCCAAAAAACGTCGTGAAGAGCAAAAACCAAATTCAGGATCCTCGTTTAATGTGCTGCTTTTAGGATAGAAGGCACGAATTTCTTGAAGTACAGTTTGAGCTTCTGTTGACATTTCAGGAATATTATGCATCTTTTTTCCTGCTTTTGCATGGAGTCTTTTAACCTCTTTGTTGTTCATATCAGCTTCTTATTTCGTGAACTTAGGTGTGTAAGAAGACTTCTCAAAATAGCAATGTAGAACTAGTTAACTGACATTTCCTTCTAAAAAAGCATTATCATGGTTATACCTGTATTAAGATGGCTGTATCAGTGCTGAGAAAACGGCATTGTCTTGTTAATACTACCCGCCATATAATGTCAACAAAGCATTTCAATGAAGCAGTGCCTGTTTGTCCAAGATGATCCTTTGACACAGTCTCCTGGCAACTACCTTAACGATTCGGCGTTCGCGTTCGTTTTTCTTGTGTCACAAACTCCTACTTAATTAACCGAAGTGTCAATAGTTTCTGTAATAGCAAACAATGTCGATGCTTCTGATAACTTATAAGACGTAAACACAAAAGAAACCTTCCTAGTGTTTTGTATATGTCAGTGAGAATGTCGTATTAACATACAAATTTTAATGTCAGATTAGCCTTAAATTCAACAAGAAAACCGTAGCTATCATATAATTAATTATCTTTCATTTCTCTATCGAAATATCAAGACACAAATAGAAGGAAACTCGTAAGGAATGTGTATTTCAACTTCCAATGACAGTGTCGTACTCCCACTTCTAACTCGATATGGGTACTGGAACACAGTTCTCTATTCTCGCAAGTCTCGGTAGACAATTCATGAAACGACACAATAAAGAAAACTTTATGCGTTTATTGTGAATTTTTCCTTAACTGACAAAACAAAACAACACAACATTCCATTAACGAAAATTGCTGCTTAACTTAAAAAGACAACATTTTGGCAGTTTTGAAACCTGTCGAAAATAAACGGCAACAAAGTCTTCGGCGTCAATAAAAAACGTGAAATTTTTTTAAGCCCAACAGAGAAACGATTTTTTATTTAAAAAACAGCGATAGTCTTTTACCGTGTTGCTTAGATTTATCTATCATGAACATTTTGTTGACCACTTTGTTTCACTGACATTTTACTTGGGCACGATATTACCAGTGAACTTTATAGGAGACTGGAACGATAACTTTGCCGCCATCTTTGATACCAAAAAAACCGCCGCTGGAGTAACGGGCGGAAAAAGCACCGCCTATCGTTTATTATCCATCAAAACAAACTTGTTTTAGCAAAAAAATGTTAAAAACATGGAACAATACTTGAACTTTTTATCAAACCAATTTTAGGGTATTTTCACATTTTATACGTAATTTTTTAGGAGTTAAAGGACAAAATTTTCCTCCGTGCGATCAAAATTGTTTAAAATTTCCAATATGAAAGTTGGAACCTGTCCAGAAAACCAAGTTTGAGCATTTAAAATTAAAACAATAACTCGCAATTCCTACTGGCTACCAGAATAACAACAAAACAGCTCACCAATAGGATTGCGAGTTAGTTTTGCCTAGTGCAGACAACCGGCATCCCGCATTGGGGCACGACAAATTTCTTGTGTCCTCCTGCATATCTCCAACGCCATACCCATTTTCAGTTTCCTACCCACCAAAATTAGATAGCACGTCTGGTGGGTGCTTCTTTATTTTAACAATTGTTTTAGTCCTTAGTTGAAAAGCTACGACTTATGGTAGATTTGATTCAACGCCAAAAAAAGAATAAGCGGCAACAAAGGTATTCAGTAGGCACGTATCGCCTATTGTTACAAACGCTAATTTTGTAGTATAGCGAGAATTATTCGAGAAAGCAAGATAAGACACAAACTCAAAAAATTCAGAATAGTACGCATATATTATATTAAGTTTGAGGTTTATTTTAAGTTGTCTACGACCTTAAGATTGTGTAAGACAGGCGCTAACGTCAAACTAATTTTTAGTCTATTAAACAGAGCATAAAAATACGAAAACTTGTATATTTAAAAAAAAGACTCCTGATAACTCCATACAGGTGCATGCAAATTACACGTTCAAATTTTAAAATATTACCAATTGGTCAGTTAAAATTAAGTGAGTTTTGAACAGCGCGTCACGAACAGTAAACTGCAAAATATGGTAACTTAAATTACACATCACAATTGTTATTCGCCCGTTTACATGGGACGTTTTCTGTTGCAATTTTTGTCGGCATCTTATGGCAATATGACTAGCAGGAATGTTAATCTAAAAATTGCTCAGCAATATGAATCGCGGGCCCATCATTCTTTTGTCATACTGTGGACATAATTATAAAGCATCACTCGATACAAGATATTGTCGACAAAAGTCGCAGTCAAATCATCAATGTAAACGGACCTTAAGGTCAGTTTCCATTAAGAAAAATATTTGCGCGAACTGAGATTTCATTTTGCCTTACAAAATCATTGGAATTGGGATAAATCTTTTGAATTTGGACAAAAAAAATTATTTCAGGCGGAATTTTTCTCAGTGGAAACGCACTTTTAATTGTATGGCGGTGGTTTAGGTAAACATATCCAGAGCTAATTTCGAGAAGTCACAAAACCAATTTGGTTAACCAAATGTTTTTAATTGACTTAATCACACAATACGAAATGTACAGAAGGTGCATGGTCTCAAGTCGGAAACTTTGAAGAGTGTGTTCTCGCACATATCGCATTACTAATGATACTCACGATTACTCTGGCTAGTAAACTGCATGTTAATTGACAGAGTGGCCATTGAACACCCTGAACAGGCTGGTCGGTCAACTGCATAAAGTATATAAGAGGACATGCTACATAAATTATATAAGCTGAGTTGGCTTTCTGTTCATTCCATATTCTGTGACTAAATGCCATAACAACTGCAGGAGTAAATCGTTGTAAAGAATGAGGAGTCAACTTTTTTGAAATATACCAATTGACATGGAACTATAAATATTAAACTAGCTAATAAGTCAACTAAGGAAAGATCTTGATAGCATCTACTGCTTGTATAACTTACAACACTAGAATTATTACTATCGACTTCTTTCCTTTTATTACACACTCTGGTAGCTACACGTTGTATTATGCTTTGCTCAGGCACGTCCAGGGGCCGGTGGAAGAGGAGAAGGCTAGGGAGCCAGAAGGCTAAGCCCTCGCTAGTATTATCCGAAACAGCCTTGTCTCAGTTAAATATTCGTTAATTACATAATATTCTGAAATAACTGTCTTTATTCAAAAGGGAATACAGTCATGCTGTCAGCTAATTTGTTTTTCTTCGTTACTTGAAGTACTGTAATTAAATGCATGTCTCAAAAATCTGCGCCCCAACGGTGATTGAAGTGCAGCCTGTGCTGCGACACAGTTTCAAATTTTGCCTGAAGGTTAGAATGCCAAGCTCCCCTTCAAAGAAAACATCTTCCACCGCCACTGAGTACGTCAAACAAATATCAAATTAACAAAAACTAATGATCTTAGTTAACTAGAAGCAAACTAGTTTTTTAACTAGATTGGTTATAAAGAGCTGAACTGTGTAAAATATTTGGTTCTAATTGCCTTGAAGTAAATTGTCTTGGTCTCTATGATGGAATGTTGCTTTTCCCCTTAGGTGAATCCCAAAAATAACAAACGAGCTCATCAGTTTCTTGTTAGGATCGCTCTGATCTTGGAAGTACAACTTTTCCTTGTTTATACCAAGTTCAAAATCCAAACATTGTTTATGAATAATTTCAAAAACTTTATCTCCAATATAGTTGAGATCAAAATTGAATCTCTCCAACTTAATCGCTAAAACCTGATGGGTGTTATTTCCTTTGAAATTTTTAGACATTGATATAGTAATGTCTTTGTTCGCTAGTGTTATCACATCGTTTGTATAATAAACGCCCAAATATCTTTCAGGGTCTTTCACCGGTGTAGGGTGCTTTAAATAAAAAATGGACAAATTTTAGTACCTAATGACTGTTTTCCCTTGAAGTAATTTCAAAAATAATGCGGAATGATGTAATTTAAAGACGAATATTTTTTCTCAAACGAAATATTATGTTTCAGTTTTGTTTATCTCTCGAGATATTTACATTTCTTTGATTTGAGGTAATGACGTCTCAACAAGGGCAAAATGGATCATTTATTTTGAAAAGCGCTATTTTTATGTTATTATTTTGTATAGACACACTTTGTTGCTACACACTCATGTACTTCTGCATAATTAAGGTATGACATCAATTACACTTAAATCTGTACTACATCAAGTACTGCTCTAGTACTGCCAAAAAATTGAGTTGCGAAGGTATGACAAAAAGCTCATTAATGTATGGCGATCTTTAGCCTGGAACTTTTACCATTCACGTTTTTCTTGGTGTACGTGTCTTGGTTCGTTACCTGGATGTGTTGTTCTTTACAAGTAAAAACAAATATCTAGCATCTTTATTTTCCAGGGTTCCACGCTTTCTGTACATTCGGCGATTGAACTTTTCCTCAATAAATTCCAAAGGAAAAATTCAATCGCCGAGTTCATTGAAAGCCGAGAAAATTGCAGCTACTTTGAAAATTCCATGTTCTGATAAAATGGAAATATTGGGTGCATTACAGGAACTTTAACTTGTTGCGGTTATCTCAACACATTTCAATAAAGAAATAAATCGCATCAAGGATATACCAGAAAGCTAAGTACCCGAACCGTTTCATTGTGAACAAGCCAGAAAAAAAATTGCGGATTTTCTTAGTGAAGAACGCACCAGATATTGTATTAAGTTACATACGGCAACATGCAAGCTTGTCAAGCTCCAACAATTTACGAATTTTAATTTTGTTTTTGTTATCTTCTGGCAAACAAGAAAAATAATCTTTCTTCTTTAAAAGACGAAATCGTCCGCAAGTCCTATCAGTATGACCATGTTGTTTAGGAAGGAAAGTGTTCCTATATAAGGCCAGTTAGATTGGGGAAACAGGAAGAAACTTTATCCACAATTTCGAAATCTCCGCGAAAATTCGAAGACAAATATTGCAGCCAACAGACCAAAAATG